>CACSLK010000984.1:16361318-16377211 GCA_902706635.1 Striga hermonthica
TTGTTGTTTCAGAAAGAAAAGCAAAATCTGGGTGGTGGATCCTTAAGAATTCCTTGAACTGGGAAATTGTAGAGGGCCCTCCCAAACCTCTACAATTCCACACAGAAACCTTCATTGGAAACTGTGGGACCAGTTTGGGCTGGTTTTCTCCACCTCAGGTAACAACATATCTCCAGATATTTGATTTTCTTACCTACATGAGTCTCAGACAACTCCAAACAATCACCCTCCTCACTAACTACAACACTTCTTTTCAGATTACCCTTTTTTTTTCCTATTTTAACTCCTGAAATCCTCCCTTTATCAACTCCATATTAACAACTTTTTCCTAGTAAAAGAAGCTTTTTTCCTCTGACCATTTCTACCCACCTCAGATGAGGGTTGAATTGCCACTTCTACTAGGTTAGACTCAAAAGGATGCTCAATAGGAGAGGGGTTCTGATTAGGAGGAACCATCTCAGTCAAAATAATTTGAGTAGAATTCTCTTTATTTTGAACTGTGGCCACTACTGCTAGAGGATCCTCAAGGTGATTACTACCTTTCTCCCCTCCCTTCTGATTATCTGGTTCAGAAGAAAGGCTGGTTTTACAACCCTCCCCCACTTCATTTTTGGCCACTAACTGGTCAGCCTTGATAGGATTCTCTCTCTCACTAGAAGTACTCCCTTTAGTTTGAGAGCTAGAACTCCTAGGATAACCAGAAAATAGAGGGCTGACTCTTAACCATTCCTCATATTGCCCTACCTTCAACTCATCAGTTTTAATATCTTCTGATTTTGAGAAACAACTCTTATCGGAATGCCCAATTTTCCCACAGTAAAAGCAAAAAGTTTGCAAATTTTCATACCTAAAGTCTACCCAAGTGGACTCAGATTCAACATTGATTAAAGAGCCTCTAGGAAGAGCCCCATTCACATTTAGTTCAACCAACACATTCACAATTTGACCAGTGTTGGCACTAGATCCAGGTATTTGAATAGCCAAAGGATAGCCAATTCTCTTGGCTATTTTCACACCTGTATCCTCAGTTGTCCAATGCAATGGTAAGTTCAGAATATGAACCCACACTTTAATCAGTTTCTCATCCGGAGAGAAGTCCTGTGATCCTGGACTCCAAACCTTCATAAGGATGTATTGGCCATCAAAAGACCAAGTTTTTCCAACCAAAATTCTATCCCTATCTTCCTCACACTAAAAAAAAAAAAAAAAAAAATTGAAATTTATTCTCCCCCAAACTACGAATTGAAAATGGTTTTTGGTGATCTAAATACTACTTAATGTATTTTTTAAACCACTGAAATTAGCTTTTTTTCTCCAAAGACTTTACCAATAAGGCTAAGCTGGCATTCCTTAAGACTGGGAGTTATGTCCTTCACAGACAATTCCACCCTAGATTGCTTATCAGACAGCTTAAACCTGTTCAGCTTATCAACTATGTCCTGATCCATGATGCACACACAGTCACAGAAACAGGCTAAGCTAAGCAAACCCCAAAACCCCTCTAAAAACTAAAAAAGAGACACCACACTCCCTACCCAACCAACCACTATAGCAACAAACAGACCAAACCAAAAGCAAGCACAAATCTAACAAAGCACCCTAAACAAAAACAAAGAGAAATCAGAAAGCCAAACAATCGATAAACCCTACCATATCCAGCTATCTATCCTGACACTATTCCAGTCAAGATCAATACAGACATTCAATAGAGCCATAAAGGCATCTATTTAAATCAGAAACAATATCCAAAGCAATCCTAGTAATATCAAAGCCTAGACAAATAAACAGAGCTAACATGATTGGATCCAACGAAAAGCAATCAAACCAGATTAGGTGAAGATTATGGAAATTCCACATATAGCAAAGGCATATTAGGGTTAAAATAGGAAAACATACCTAGAGCCAACAAAACCCCTCACTGAACCCAATCGGCCAAAGAACGACGGACAACGAAACCTACGACGGGAAAAAGAAAAAAGACAAACTAATTGACCCCCACAATCAACGAGATACCCATAGAACCTACCGACAGAATGCAAAACACACCAACAAAAGGAAAAAGAGCACACCAGAGGAGACACAAACAGCCAAATCCAATGAATGGAACTAAGATCTCAAGAGAAAACCAAAACCCTAGAGAGGGACTCTCATATATTCGGTATCACTCTCAATTTTGCAATGTAACAAATTAAAACTTGGTGTGCAACAGTGATATTTGGAGTATACGAAAGCCTCACGTGGTAGGAATTGTGTTGTAACGATCAATTTGAACCAATATTATTAAGGGCACGTTTACTTTAGAGTACGGGATTTGATAACTAAATATTCACCTCATATCCTCCATTTACCTCATAGGATTGGGATTGGCCAGATCCTAACTGGCGCTCACGTGGCTTGCGGGTCCCACAGTTTATCCCTCATACGCCGATGCAATTAATCTCGGCTTCACCCCCGGATTTTTTTATCCTTGTTCTGATGGACCATTTTGTCCTCAAAATTGTCTGCAAAAAGACACAATTGCCCCTTAATGTAGTTGAATTTACCACCTTATACCATATAAAAAAAAGAGAGGCATATTTTCCCTAAGTGCAGGTAAGTGAAACTCTCCTTCAGCTGCTCATGTTCATCGTCTTCCTCCGACTTACGATCTCTCTCGAGCGCTCAACAGGTACGATTAAGTTCCCATTTTGTATAGTTTTCTTATTTCTGATCCCGAACTTGGCTTTTGAAATGGTATTTGTTCGTCAAATGAGATTTATCCACCCTTTTGGATATGAAGCCTTTGTACGATTTTTTTTCTTTCTTTTTGGATGCACTAATTTCGTAAATATGAGTGAAGCCTCTTCGATTTTGTGTTTGTTTGCTTTATATATGAATTCAATTTTAAGAAGCCCTAATTTAATGGGACAATTTGTAGAAGCAATCCATTTTCAGAAACCCTAATGAAGGTCACCACTACAATTCGCGCCCGTCGTCCCCTGAAATGTCGTCCGAACACAGCCGAGCACACACAACTACAATTTCTGAACGTCGTCCTCATCCCGTACATTAAAACGCCCGCAATCGTGCACTCGTTGTTGAACTCAATTTCGAAGATGCGAATTTTTTTAGGAAGAGGGGCGAGATTTCAATTTCATAATTTCAGAAAGAGGAGCACATTTTATTTTGAGAAAGAAGGGATAATATCGGGCGAGATGCATACATGTAGAAGGGTATAAGAGTGGGATAATGTCGGGCGAGATGCATACATGTAGAAGAGTATAAAAGTCTTTTTCCTTTTATCCTATCACATAGTCCATGGAAGTAAATGAGGGATTTGTTTCCCAAAGTTGCATTGAAAGGTGACGTGTAAAGTTGCTGGGATTATTTTCTTTAATCCTATCATGTAAAGTAAACGAGGCCTAAATGGATTACGGTTTGGATAGAAATTGTTACAAAATTTAGTTCTTACAACTTTAACAAAAAATCTGAAGCGAAAATTACGAAAAAAGAAAGCGAAAAACAAGTCGAGGCGATTACTCTCTCCGCAAAACGAAGAAGCCTTGTATAGTGCTAGCGGTTCAGACGTCTCGTCTATAAATATACAACGACTGACATCTCTGAGGCTGTAGTACACCAACTTTCGAGATTCGATGAACTTGAATGTAGTCGAGAACTAAGTACTTGAATGTTATGATGTGTGAGGCTTTAGAGGGTGCAGATTTTCAGATGATAGTGTAAGTGTTCTGCTGCTCTATAACATGTCCTTTTTATAGGACTTCCAGCACAAATAGGGGATCACTTCTGGTCTTCACCTGGTAACAGTCAAGCCGCTAACAACCACTCATGGTTGTTGTTAACTGCAAAATGGTTTTAGGTGTTACACCTTCAATCCACCACCTGTTAACCACCAAGACAGTCAGGTGGAAAGGCATGTCCAGGTTCAGTGAACCTAGTGAGGTCACTCGTAGTGAGGTCACTCGCGGGTTGGGTCAAAACCTGAGTTTAAAACCAACTCAGTTTGGATTTTAATTTGAGCTACAATTGTAAATAAATTTGCAGCAAAAAATATATGTGGTGGCTTGGCCCAAGGCCCAAGCCCAACACCGGCCAGACCGTCCATGGCCGCTCATGTCCAGTCCGCTGTCCAATTGTCAAGTACCAAATTCCAAGGCCCAAGTTCAAGGCTCGAGCCCGATCCCGAGCCCAAGCCGAGTCGGGCTGGCCGGAGGACGCTCTCGTGCTCGCACGTGGCCAAAGCCAACACCAACACTTGTGCATAGCTTTGTGTTGTTGTAGTCTTTCCAACTCTCTTTATAATAAAGAAAGTTAATACCATTTACGAATCCTATGTGGGATATGAATTTTGACCCTTCGAATCCCACAACCATCGTTTTGCAGTGCACATTTATGTCTAGCTTTAATCATTTATTTCTCATTCACTAAAAACCAATTTGGAGAAAATAAATATACAATGAGTATCTACACGAAACATAGAATTTATTACACAAGTTAATTCAACTTGATTTAAATATTTAGCCATAAAAAAATCACGCAATTCCGGGTCAAACTCAATTTTATATAATTGATTTTTCAGCAATCCCCAATATGAGTGGAAATCAAATGTATGCATGTATGCACACTCTTGTGCTCAATCATCACAAAACTCTATTGCATTAGAAATGGTAGCTTGTGGCATTGAACCTTTCCTTTTAAACATTATCGCATGTACTGGCGGCTTATTGAACATAAAGCCTTGAACTATTCATTCATAGTGTACACCAAGACAATGATATTTACAAAATAGAACTTAACTTTATTCCATTCTATTGTTGTGTCCATTTTGGCCATGGACAACTCTTTAGATTCATAAGTATTTAGCCTTGAAGTTTCTCTCACTTCACACTTATATAGGTAAACTCCCTATCAAGAGTATCATGTATTACTCCACCTTTAAAAGGTTAGAGATTTATTAAAAGTCTAGATGACTTACCCTAACTACAATCAACAGGCAATCTGGCACTTGGATTTCTTTAGGAAATAACTTTTTGACATTTTTATGTTCCAAGTGCTTAGCTGAATTTTCATATCTTATTTTTTCCCTTCAACCAAGTTCATGGGATCTCCATTCGGCAATGTAGCATTACATTTATGATCATTCTTTTCATTGTGGATTTTTAAGCTCATTCCCTCTAGCAGTATTCCCAATAACCTATATTCATTTCTTTAGTAAAAGGACAAACCAAATTTTTCTTAGACTTTACCTAGTCAATGGAAATAATACCAGTTTTGATCAATTAGTGAACGGTATTATGTATACGACGATATGTCTAGACTTACTATTATACATTTTGCTTTGCGTCCTTTTTATGGAAGTTTGGCTATCACAGTGAATCATCACAGGCGACAAAGGCTTACTCCAACATGGAATATCACTTAAAAGTTTCCAAGCCATTCAACTTCACCAGCTTTATCTAAAGCGATGAACTTTGATTCCATGGTGGACCAAGCTACACAAGTTTTTTTTGGACTTTTACGAAAAAAACACCTCCTTTAATACAAAACACATATCCACTTGTGGAATGAGAATCTCTCGAATCAAATATCCAACTTGCATCACAGTACCCTTAAAGTACATATGGTATCTCGAGTATTATAGCCCATATTCAAGGGTGTACTTTAAGTACTTAAGTACCTCTTCTATGTATTTCAGTGCTCATGACTAGGATTGCTTGTAAATCTACTCAACTTATTCACCAGATAGGCTAAGTCTGTTCATGTACAATTTGTCAAGTACATCAGACTTCATATTATCTGTGAGTATTCTAACTGAGCTACTGGTTAACCTTTATCGGCTACCAGATTTATGCTAAGATCAAAGGGTTTCCTAAACAGCGGACCATCATAGGCATTAAATTTCTTGAGTACTTTCTCTACGTAGTGAGATTGTGACAAGACAATTCCATCTTGGGTTTTGATAATCCTTATTCCAGGAATTCTATCAGCTACACCCATATCTTTCATGTTAAAGTTTCTTTCAACATTCTTTTTGTATTTGTGATTACTTCATGGCTAGTCCTATGTTCAACATAAGTATGTAGACGAGTTTATATAATTCGAGTGGGGATTCTTTTCCAAAGGATCAATTGGTCACTCAAATTCTAGATGTCGATGAACCTCCACAACCTCAAGAGAACCATACTGCTCTTGATCCTGACTTAGAAATTACAGAGGGTTCTAATGTCCTCGGTGTTGACGACTCCTTAGAACTCACTCACACACTGAAGAGGCCTCGTCCATTATAGTTGTCACCTTTGAGGGGGATGATGATAACTATGATCTTGGAAATGCTTATTCTCGTCAATTTTATTCTCTTTCTGTTGAAAGTTGTCATTATGAGGTTTTTACCCTCATGTCTTTTCATTTTGAATGTCCCATTTCTGTTTCTTACCTTGAAAAATTGGGTGACTTTGAGTTGATTAAGGGTTTATGAATTGGTAAGTCTATTGTCTCGGTTGATCGTTCTGATCCTCGCACTGTCTCTAAATTTTACCCAAATCTTTGTGTTGATGTCAAGATTTATGTTCACCTCGTTGCTTCTAAGTCTTTGTCTGTAATCGTATTATTGCCTTCAGCCCAATTGTTATTTAAGCTTGTTTTGCGCTTTCTTTTGATCATTAGGGAAATGTTCTTGATGATACCTTTATAAACTTGTTGATACCTAATTTTGGCCTCGCCTATTATGATATTACACGTGGATATATATATTAAATCATGTAGGTATATATTAAATCAATTGTTGTAATTTATCTTATTGTTAAGGCCTAAAAATAATACCGCTTGTAATGATATCGGGCCGACAAAAAACGACTATAAATATCCCCCCTATGATGGACAAGGGATAAGACTGAGGAGGTAGTACTATTTTTCCTCTTTATCTGTTAAAAAGAAGGCAGTGCCTTCTCTTTTTTTTCCCTGGAATTCTTTCAACAAACAAACATGGAGATACAGCTTCTATACTCTTCAATCCCATCAATTTGTACAATAAATTTCACATAATATTCAATATACCTTTATTCTACACAAAAGTTCTTTGTCTCCCAACACCAAAAAATAGAAAAAGGGATAGATCTTCATCTCCCAAAAATCACTAAAAGTCCATATTTATCTTACACCGATTATTCACAGAATAGGGATGTACAGTTTTGTTGTTATAATTTCGCATAACAACAGTTTGGCGCTAGAAGGAGGGGCCGTAATTTTTTCGGGTTAATCTTTGCCGCAAAAATAGCCACATCTCTGCCGAAAACCGACTGCTCTCAAAGCTAAGCTAAGTAATTTCACTCTACTGCCTGTATTCAGTGCTCTGTTCTTGACAAACTCATGAATCCTTCCACCATGTTACGGTTCTGCATAAACTTCTTGCTTCTTTCCCCCACATAAGCTCTATTAAAAAAAAAAAATAAAAAAAATAAAAAAATGCCAAAACAAAATTTTGCTGCAACTTTTCTGTATCGGGTATCGCCACCGCTCTTCAGTTTCGCTCTTATCTCCCTAATTCTATCTCCTTAAGTTTACCTGCCACACACACAAAAAAAAAAAGTAGAGTTGCAGGAAAAGATGAGCAGAAACCAATTTTGAAGATTCGCGAAGAAGAGAAGTTAAGCGGTGCCAATATCAATTTTTGTTGGACCATAATTAAGCCACGTCATTGTCCTTATCACTTCAAAATATTGAACGACAAAAGTGAGAAGAGAAAAGCTGGGGGCCGACATCACTTCATCGTGGACATCGTAGCGAACCTGGCCCGACCTCCGATTAACATCACTACCTTTGAGCCCGACTTTGCCATCGCACCCGATCTCAGCTCCTCAGAACCGACTTCAACCAACAGACTTGGCCGACTTCGACCGACCTCACTGTAGCTCGAACCGACTTCAATTGCTGGGGCCCCCGAGCAACTGCCATGTCCGACTTCTCAATATCTCGGCCTGACAGGGCCGACATCTCAATCTCCGACGTCACCATTGCCGACACCCAATCAATCCAAAATCTCAAATTCTTCGAATTTTCTAGCGGAATAATCACAATTCATGTGAATCATCTTTTATCGAGCAGTGGTCTTCTATTGAGACATCCTCTTTCATAACCGAGACAGTCTGAGCAGTGATCTTCTATCGAATTGAAGCATATGAATATGACAACAACTCACCCATTGCCGTCAGTTCGAGATCTTCAACACCGAACAAAGACGTCATCAATCTCAAGCTTATAAACAACGGAAGCCACCACGGAGCTCCATCTTACGACCGACTTAACCACAGCAAACCATCATGACCGATGTTGCGAACCAACTCTGACTCCGGCTCGGAACCGACGACACCGCCGATTTGTATGGATCGACCCGAGGCCTGTTCACTTTACCCAAGTCGGCCATAGCATAGTCGTTGAACTTCAAGACTTAGCTGGACCTCGGATTATCGCCGATCAAATCAAACCTTCAATTACGAAGTCGGTGAGTCACAATGGACCACTGTCAACCTCTAAATCGGAGCATGGCTGACCTCGAAACACCTCAAAATACATCGAAGTATATCGAAAACACTTCGAAACACCTCGAAACACGACCCCGATCACTAGGGTTGAACTCCTCACAGTCGGGCCCTCGATCTCCATCTCTAATATTTGACGGAGTTGCACTACCCAGACGAGATCCGACCTCGCTTTTTGTGCTCAACCAACAATTCTCCAAACTCACCGACCTCAGAACTTGACATCGGTCGTTAGAGCAAAACCAACCTTGGGACTTGACTTCGGTCATTGAAGCAGAACCGAGCTCATCACTGATGGTTGGGGCCAACATCTCAACAGATCGAGATCCGACCTCGACTTCTCCGGACCGACGTCTCTACCTGATCTCGCCTACATCCGACCGACGTTCACAACGGCCCGACTTCACCGCCCGACGACATCACCGATTTAATTACAACTGACTTCGGCACCCCGACGTAATCGGTCGGACCTCTACCGACTTCACGAAACCGAACTCCAACATCCTCGACCTCAATTCAGAACCATCAGACATCAATTAACGACCAGCACAAACACGGGTCTCCAAAATCGGAATCGGGCCGAAGTTATCACCTCTAAGCCCGACTTTGCTATCGCAGGAGGAGCTCGGATCTCCGAACAAACGGCGACCGACTTCAAAACGCCAATTCAGTCATTGTGCCCGACCTCGTCTCTTTGACGCCATCACAGACCCTTAAACCGACTTCAATCGTCGGTACCAACCGACTATAAATCGTCGGCACAGACCAACCTCAATCAACGACGGACAAACTTCGGTGACCTCGATCTCGTACTCGCACAATCATATGATCTTGCGACCACCAAACACGACTGGAAGCGAATGTGAAAGAGAAATATCTAGACGCAAAAATTGGACTGCTTAGTTAATAATTCCATTTGGGCCTCACACTCAATTTGGCCCACGCCAAAAAAAAAAAGAAGGAGACTAGCTGACAGTCAAGCCGACTTATTTATTAGGCTGCATTTCGGGGCCATGATTATTTATTTAAAGCGACGAGAGTCGGGGCTGAGTTTTATTCAGATTGCCGGCAGTTGGGCCGAATATATTCAATCAAAGCAATGAGAGCTGGGGCCGAGATTATTTATTCAAACTGACAGGAACGCGCCGAGTTTATTTATTCACATCGATGAGAGCTGGGGCCGGGTCCATTTATCAACGCCGAGGCCGACTTTTATTTAAACCGATACTGGGGCCAAATTTATACATTACTGCTGAGGTCGATTATTTATCTCCGACATTTATATTTACTGGCCGTTAAGCCCCGACTCCGGCTGAGCCAACATTTATATTTGCTCGCCGTTGAGCCTCGACTCCAGCTGAGCTGACGCCCATTATTTCCCGTCGTTAAGCCTTTGCTCCAGCCTTAAACAAGAGCCGAATCTCGAAAAATTGTTCGGCCAACGGACTCTCAAAAAAACAGTCCACTTTGCATACGCCTAACGTTTCCTAGTCCCAAAGATGACCTGGACAGGCTAGTGCAAAACAACCGGATACTTCCAAGCCCTGAAGATGGCTTGGGGAGGCTGATGCCCCTCGTGGCTAAATCCTGAAGTTGATTTAGCGGGCCTACAATAAAATCGACCTCATTAAATTGGTCAGGTCAACACATTTTCTTTCGCCAAATCCTGAAGTTGATTTGGTACGGCCAATATTCCGGTGTGGCACAACACCCACCGGCAAAAAAGTCAGACTCGACGAAACATCAAGATAACATCATTTATCGTACAGTAATTATTTCCCGCAGTGCATTCATACATACATTCATACATACATTCATCATATACGCACGTCATACATACATCTTGACATAAAACTTCTTTTCCAAACCCTGAAGTTGGTTTGACAAGGCTAATGTCCTACAAATTACATTAAAGATCAGGAATGCACTACCTGATCGATAAAAAAATAAAAATAAATACAACACACCAAACGCTTTTATATGTTTGGATCGACGCTGGTTAGGCAAAATAAAAAAGACCTTTCCCGGCTGGCAAGAATACAAAAGAAAAAATCTTTACACCGAGTTCTTCGGCTCGGTAGGGTAAAACCTTTATTACACCAAGTTCTTCAGCTTGGTAAGGCTGATACTCGTTCCTATATTCCTTAAAGACCCTCGTTGGTGAGGCGCACTATAAGACCTTACCGGCTGGGACGATCATATTCCTTAAAATATTAAAAGACCGAGGACCGGATACCGATTTATCCGACCAGGTCCAAATTACTATGAAAAATAAACAAAAATCGAGTCGTCCTAATACAACGACAAAATCGCGAATGCGATAACAATATCATGGGGCCCGATTGCTCACACATATACATACTATTATCATCGTTATTGAAGCAAACCAATCAAACGCTTCACACTGCACGCAAAATGCCGAAAACTGGGTACCGAGTTATCCGACCAGGCCATCCAGGCCTCCATTCATATAGCAATTTCAAAAAGTTGACTATCCACGCAGTCAACTCCATTCGTCAGAACAAACAACATGACTAGCATTAATACGTCAGGCCGAAGCCTGAGCATGCCAATATAGCGACCACGGGTCTCAAAGCACCTGGACAGCATCCATACATCACAGCATTCAGACATATTATAAAGCAAAAGTCAGCCAAAATTGACTGTACATGTGACTTCAGAACAGTTCTATTTAGAACATGTCCTAAAGTCGGGGGCCTACTGTTGATACCTAATTTTGGCCTCGTCTATTATGATATTATACGTGGATATATATATTAAATCATATAGGTATATATTAAATCAATTGTTGTAATTTATCTTATTGTTAAGGCCCAAAAATAATACCGCTTGTAATTATATCGGGCCGACAAAAACAACTATAAATATCCCCCCTATGATGGACAAGGGATAAGACTGAGGGGGGAGTACTATTTTTCCTCTTTATCTGTTAAAAAGAAGGCGGTGCCTTCTCTTTTTTTCCCTGGGATTCTTTCAACAAACAAACATGGAGATACAGCTTCTATACTCTTCAATCCCATCAATTTGTACAATAAATTTCACACAATATTCAATATACCTTTATTCTACACAAAAGTTCTTTGTCTCCCAACACCAAAAAATAGAAAAAGAGATAGATCTTCATCTCCCAAAAATCACTAAAAGTCCATACTTATCTTACACTGATTATTCACAGAATAGGGATGTACAGTTTTGTTGTTACAATTTCGCAGGTAAAAATTCAATTTTGGTCCTCTAACTTGTCCATTGTCCACTTTGGGTCCGCTAACTTGTCCCTCATCAAAATTGGTCCATTATGTTACATTTTTCATCAGTTTTAGTACACTAATCCAGTTGGCGGGATTACGAGATGATGTGGACCAGGATTGGAACTACGTGGAGGGATAAGATGTTGACGTGGTAGGATAAAAAACTGATTTGGCATCTCGTAATCACGGGCCACGGGATTAACGTACTAAAACTGATGAAATGTGTAACATAATGGACCTTTTTTGATGAGGGACAAGTTAGTGTACTAAAAGTGGACAATGGACAAATTAGCGGACCAAAATTGGATTTTTGCCCAATTTCGCATAACAACAAAACTGACATATGCTATTACTTGGAGTTGGGGGGAGGGGGGAACGTAGGCGACGGACAAAGTGGAGTAATTCAAAAGATTTTGTCACGAGCCGCACAGAGCAAGAAAATGCCCTTCGGAAGATAAACACCTTGAATTGGACCATCAACTCTTATAAACAAAGTGTTACTGCATCTCACGCTCGTGTGATTTATCGTGTATTGTTTGGAAAACCGTTTGATGTTAGTTCTCCAATCCTTGATGCAATCATGTACTTTGTTGGAGTCACCGAACCCCATAAACCTATGCACTTTCCTTATGTTATCCATGGAGTTCTTACTGCTGGGGGAGAAGCTTGATACTCGTATTGCTGATGAACTTGAACAACCTAACAAACTCCTGGATCTTAGAACTACGACCAAGAATGCTACGGTTCTCTCTATTGTTGGAATCTAAACGACTGACGTACAATATCAACATGACACATTCCCTCACATTGTAACAAAAGAGGACAAAGAAGAGAGTTTAGTCGAGCCAGATGCTTCAATACTGCTTCAGGGTAAGTTAGACGCCATTTAGAATTAGCAAAAACTTTATCCATCCTTTTCTGACAGCTTCTGATGTCTCCCTCAACCTTGAATATTTTCTTGATTAGAAAATTGTTGTGATAGATGGACTCAAAAAGAAATTAGCTGACCAATATTGATACTGCAAAGAAGTTCTTGGTGCACTTAAGACAAACCGTCCACGAGGATCTTCGTGTGCTTCAACATATAACCAAAAAGGGGGGGAGTACTGCCAATGAAGAGGAAGAATAAGATTTGGCGAGTGAGGATGCTGAAGAGAAAGATAAGGATGTTGGGGAGGATGGTGCTTCATCCAGCTCTAATGCTTTACTTATTATGTTTGATTTGATCTAGTTATGTATAAACAATATTAGGTTGGTTCAATATTCAAGTTGTTTTGAGGTGATCGAACACCTTGATGATTTTTTAGGTTGATTTATGCTGCTTCATGTGAAAATGATTATGTTGTTCTGGCAAACAATTTCACTTTCTGTCTTTATTTAAGATTTAGGTTCCTTAAATCTTGTCTATTACATATGCTATTTTTATTCCTAGTCTTATAAACCTTGCAAGAGAAGTTAAAGAAACGAGTTTTCGATTTATTGCCAATGAGGAAGATTGTAAGATCATGGGTATAGGCTTGTCAAAACGGGCTTAGGCCCGTGGACGGGCCCGCCCCGCATCGCCAAAAATGTGGGTCGGGCTGAGATTATAGAGGCTCACCGAAAAGCAGACCTAAACTGGCCAGCCCGCACGGGCCGCGGCTTTGGCGGGTCGGGCCGCGGGCTCGCCCGTCATTCTAAAAAAAGTATATCATTTGGGATATTAAGAGCATGTTAGTATACAAGAAATAAAAAAAAAAAAAAAAAAATCAACGTTTTAACTCAACCATTTTTTTAACTCAACTTTAACTCAACCCTGCTATCATCAATATTATTAATATAATTAAATCAATCAATCATTCAAATACACCACATCAACTTTAATTCACTATTCATCTGCTCACAATATTCTAACTAACTATCAAATCAAATTTTTAATTACTTTATTTTAAATATTATTTTAATATACTCATTAACAATTAACCATACTATCTTTTTCAAAATTAACCAAACCAAACCAAAAAATCCAACAAAACCAAAAATTTTCATATCCAAACATGCTCTAAACCACTAGTCACTACAACATATGAGTTGGGCCATGTAGAAAGAAAATAAACAAGAAAATTTTTTATCCCAATTCGCCCAAACCAATCCCAATTCCAAACTCTCAAAAATAAATAAATAAATAAATAAATAAAACAAAAAAAAAACTCCTTCCAGGCTACCGGCCTACACCCCATTACTGAAAGAATGTAAATAGTGATCTACAAATAAAACCCTTTCAAATTTGCCTTTTTAAGGTCACCCTGAATAGAATTTAGGAATTAACGAGCGTACAAAAATAGGGTGATCCAAGAAGATAGCTAATCAGCCACCGCAGGGTAGCAACTTCGAGGGCAATGGAGACGACGAGCGACAAGGCAATATATTCCATTTTCGATCTTGTGGAGGAGGGATAATTGGGAGCCGATCTGGCCATTGGAGATGCAATCATCGGAGAGCGGCAGCCGGAGTTGGTGGGAGAGCGCCCGAAGCACTTGGTCGATGATGGCCAGGAAGACTATGATTGTTTTGGATTGAAAAATAATGACTTTAATAATTGGGCTAAAGAAAATGAGGGAAAGGGGCTTTTTTTTTTACAATTGTTGGTTGCTGATTTGGACGGGCCAACCCGCTTCCGTGGCGGGTGGGTCGGGCTGGGCATTTAGAGACCCACCAGGTTGGCCAAATGACGGGTTTTGGCCGGCTGCGGGCTGGCCCGCCCTGCCGGCCTGTTTTGACATGTCTACATGGGTATTTTGGCTTTAATTCAAAAATATATAAACTTCTCTTATCTATTGTTTCTTAAAATTAGGTTGTCTTGGCGAATCACGAAATGCAAGATGTAAATTTTGATCACTCTGAATTTTCTTAAGTTAATTGTCAACTTACCATGTTTCGAATTGATTGAAATTTTTTTATAAGATGATGGCGCTACACATGGTAATAAGAGAAAAAGGAAATCTGATTGATGGAGATGAAGAGATGAACCTGGATTGTGCTCGACTTGCCAATATTAAGAAGACTCGTCATGGACATATTCAAGATGTGCAATTCGGCTTTTTGAACCAATATACCATTTTGGGATAAGTATATATAAAACACTTTATTATATTTTAGAGTGGTAAGATTTTATAGAGAATTATTGCACAAGTAGAGCACACACTGAATAGTCAATCGAGTCTTTGTGAGTTGGTTTTTCTTTTTATATGTGATTGTTCAAATTTTAATATTAGTTCAATTAGGATTTAAAATATGTCTGTTGTATCTTGTTTAGTTATTTGAGACGAGCATCCTTAATGCTTGGTGAGAACCATAGATGCAATTGGAAGTCCACGACGTGGTGAGAATAGTAGTTGAGTGGGTGTATTAATTTGGCCAAACATGTTCTTAATGAAAGAGCTCTAAGGGGAGTGAAAAGCTCCCCTGAAAGTTCATCAATTGTTATTGGCTTCCAGAATTTCTATGTTCTTACATCATTTGTATGTTTGAAAGCGCAACCTTTGAATTATTCTGAAACTTCACGTATATTTAATGAATCCAATTGTGAGATCTTTTTTAACACTGGGTCAAGTTTTGAAGCATATTTTGGCCGAATTCTTTGAGACATTTAACGACGATTTTGATGAATCTCGAGATAGCATGATAAAACAAAAGATACCATTGGATAAGTTGAGTTAAATTCTCTCATGGAGAGCGACTCAATTGGTGGAAATTTCTTAGAATTTTTGCTCCATTGCCTTTGATCTCTTGTTTTTCTGTTGCCATAACTTCCTCTTTCACGTTTTTTAGCTTTCTATCGATCCTTTTTTCTATTCCCAGGTCTATCTAGGGTTCCTTTTCTCAAAATGGGATCTTCCCATTGTATCAGTCAAGATGAGGAATTAACTCAAAAATTTCAAGTGGTTTCTGTTCGTTCCATTTTTGTCGTGTTTTCCTCGTTTATTTTGCATTTATTTTTTCTCACTCTAGGTTATTTTCTTTGTTTCTTGGTCCATTTTGTGTCGTGTCGCGTGTTTTCTTTATTTTGCTCGTTCTTGGTTTTTCTTGTGTCTTTTTCTCGATTTTCTACGTT
>CACSLK010000984.1:16383703-16410351 GCA_902706635.1 Striga hermonthica
TTCAAAAAAAAAAAAAAAAAATCGTTTGGAAATATGTTGGTTTTGGTGAAGGATGGAGGACCGGTTAATACCGGCGGAGCCGTTGATTATGGTTGAAGTGATGAGTTGTGTTTTATGTTATATCTGAGCCACTTGACCTGTATTTATCTTACCCGACCCATTAAGCCTACATTACGTCCATCAAAGCCCTTTTGATTCACTGTCTCATTGATTTGATTGATTTCGAGTAGTGGTTAGACGATAGGCAAGCGTATGATCGATTTGGCTGACGACCAATTTGAGTGCTCCATCTTTTATTTTTTGCAAGAAAATGAGTGAGGCATTATATCATATCTCCATTTTAGAGAGTTTGTGTTATCCTGTGATTGAGTTCATTGTTGAGGTGTGTTCTCGAGATCATTTGAATTCTTTTTAACTTAGTTGATTAATCTGAGACTTTTCTCGTTTGAAACCGGTGTCCACTCTCTTTTGCTTGTTTTATTGCTTTTTCTTTTCTTTTTATTGTTCGGGACGAACAATGGATTTAGTGTGGGGGAGTTGTTCGTTCCATTTTTGTCGTGTTTTCCTCGTTTATTTTGCATTTATTTTTTCCCACTCTAGGTTATTTTCTTTGTTTCTTGGTCCATTTTGTGTCGTGTCGCGTGTTTTCTTTATTTTGCTCGTTCTTGGTTTTTCTTGTGTCTTTTTCTCGATTTTCTACATTTTTCTTGTCGGTGGTGGTTTACAGGTCAGGTAGTTCGATTGGAAAGTGACCATGCGAAGATAACTATCTAGGCGGACGAGTTGGGGTCGAGTAGGAAAAGACGGAATCCAATTCCGAGTCCGAATGCGTTGATACGAGTCCAGAAATCACGACCTTGTCACGAAGAAACCTTCACCGCGGCGCGGTGAACAAACCATGCCCAGCTCCCAGTTTTACTCACCGCGGCCGCGGGAGAAGGAGTCGCGGCCGCGGGATGCCCGATGATCCAACACTGGCTACAGAGCTGAAAAGTCGCGGCCGCGGGATGAAGTCGCGGCCGCGGACCTTCCCTTCACCGCGGCCGCGGGACATGTCGCGGCCGCGGAGTGCGCGTTTTCAGCAGTTTAAAGTAGCAGTTTTCTTTTATTTTGGGGGTTCGTTTTTGAACGCTAGGTTTTCAATTCTCTCAGTACTTGTCTCAAAAAACTCATACTTTTCCTCAGATTTGATCTTGTGATTCAATCTTGGAGAGAAAAACTCCGAGATTCGACTTGTGGATTCGGTTTGCTCTTGTTTTCGACATTGGATTTGTTAATCGTAAGCTTTCTTTTAGTTTAATTATTGATTGAATGTCTTTGATTATGTTTGCTGATTTTGAATGCATTATGAGTAGCTAAATCCATTAGCTAGGGTTAGGGGAAGATCATTCCAGTTCGATTTCGTTTATACGCATGATAATTGCTCAATCCTCTCGAGTTGGGCTTAGCCTAGGGTTTTGATGTTTGATCACCATCTTAATCTAGTTAATCGATTTTATAACTGAAAAGGGAGAAATCGTTCGATCTAGGCTCGTTAAGAGTAAGCTTGTTCGTAATAGTATTGCTTATGTGTTGATTGTCTCAAGAATTACTCGTTTATGTCTATCCTCTTGTTACGAAGAGTTATTGAGGATAGATCTCTAAATGAATAGTTTTGTGAGGCCTTTAACCGAGCTTTTGATTGCTCGTTAAGTGCATTGAGAACCGGAATTGATTGACCCTGATACCCTAGCTCCTTTATAATTATTTGAGTTTGAACTTGAGATCCCTAGTTTTGTCTAGTTTTCCTTATTACTTGTTCTTGAATTCGTAGTTGATTAATATTAAACCAAACCAATCGAATTAGAGAGTTTAGGTCCTTTTCTTTGATTATTTCGTGTGATTGAATATACGTACAGAATACTCCGGCTAACCTTCCTCGTGATACGACCCGGTGTCGAATCTTTGGATTCTACTCCGGTAAAATTAGTTACAACAGTTTCTCTCTCTGATCGCGAAAACAACTTCATTGACATAGCAAGAGGGGACATTAAGATCAGTGATGAGGAGTGCCATCGCAGTCTTTTTGGAAAAATAATTGGGGACCAACGAGCTAGCTGGGTTGGTATCAAGCAATCCATGAACAATATATGGAGATTACAACAAGCTATGGAGGTAAAAAAAACTCGGGCCTAATTACTTTTAATTCATGTTTCAGTGCAGAGATGACCTCCTCGGGGTTATGAGGGCACGAATTGGATTTTCGACAACCAATATCTCATCTTGACTGAATGGCAGAAAGGGCTCTCTATTAACCACCGTATTCTCAGAGCTTTATATCTGGGTTTAAGCATTTAACGTTTCTCTAAATTGGTTGAGCACAGAAGTGGGGCTGAAAATAGGCAAAGTTTTCAAAAAGGTGAACAATGTAGTCATTATGGGAGCTGGTAGTCATGGAGGTCGGATCATGAGATTAATGGTCACTGTTGACTTGAATGAAGCTCTACCTAGGTGTGCCCATATACGTTTGGAAGATCAAGCAGTCACAGTTGGGTTCAAATACGAGAAGCTGGTTAATCATTGTCACTACTACGGGTTTATTGGGCATCTTGGTAGGGGCTGCCAAATTAGAATGGAAGATATCAAAGGGGCCACTCTAAAGGAAGGACAATTTGGTGATTGGATGCGTTCTCCTGATTTCTATAACTGGGCCAACCTGGGAACTCTAGCTCTAGAAGTCCTCCCACAGAGACTCACACTGCTCCTTCAACTCCTCAAACACCCAACATCCCTTCCTCTACTAGTCATGTTGAAGATAATAACCAGATCATCCCTGCCCAAGAAGACTCCCCTCATAATACCTCACCTGATCCTATTACCCCACATGCACCTCAATCCCCTAAACTCAATCATTCAGAATCATCCCTGTTGGTGATTGCTAATAATGTTCATCATGCTCATACAAAAATGGATATGGAGATCAATAATCCAAAACTCTTAAAATCTCCCCAGAAACTTTCAGGAGTTCAAAAGCTTTTATCAAAAACTTAGAAGAGAGCAACCACAAGGGAGGGCCGCCTTCAGAGGCAAGATTCTTCTCCTCCTCAAGAGATCCCATCAACTAGTGGCAAAAGGCAGAGGAATGTTATGGAGAATGCTCAACCTGATAATTCTGAGCAGGCTATTATTCCATCAACCAACAAGAAGAGCAAATCGACAATCGCAAAGGTGGGGGCTGTCAGACTTGAATGGCACCTGAGTGATAAATGCTAGTTGCAGTGTGGAACTGTAGAGGGCTGGGTGGGCGCCCTCTACGGTTTCCCAAATGAGAAAGTCATGCAGAACTCACCACCCGATTTTTGTTTTTCTATCTGAGACTAAGAATAAACAAGCTTTTGTGAAATCAGTGAGCAAAAAATTGGGGTTCGATGATAGGTATGCAATTGTAGATCCTCGAGGCAGAAGTGTAGGCATGCTTCTTCTCTGGAATAGTGAAGTGCAAGTTATTCAAACCATCAGGAAAGACTTCTATATTGTTGTGGAGTTCAAATGGAAAGAAGACCACATTTCATAGGGCATTTTTGTTTACCTTAATACTGACAAATCTATCAGAGAGAGCCAATGGGAGGAATTGCTTTAGGATAAACTCCATTGGGGAGACAGATGGTTCATCATTGGCGACAGGAATGACATTAGATTTCCAGAGGACAAACGAGGGGGTAGAGAAAGAAGAGGCAGAAGCCTTTTAGATTTCAATGAATTCATCTGCAAAATGGAAATGGAGGAGGTTAACATGGTGGGACACCCTTTTACCTGGGTAAATAACAGGGACACTGAAGGCTTTGTGGAGGAAAAACTAGACCGTGCTTTTGCTTCCTTGTATTGGATAGAACACTATCAAAAATCCCCCGGTGTTGAATGTTTTGAAAGGTGCCTCAAATCACACCATGCTTCTTTTTGCAATCTAGGCAACACTCTCCTAGACACAAGAAGAGATTTTACTTTGATAAACGTTGGTTGAGTATGGAAGGCTTCAAAGATGTAATCCAACAGGCTTGGTCAACTTATCATACAGGTACCCCTTTCTACATCCTTAAAGAAAAAATAAAAGATACCAGAATTGCATTGCTGCAGTGGAGCTCGAAATTTAGGGCCCAGAGTATAGGAAAGATCCAAGAACTGACTGATACATTTGAGAAGCTGAATATTGAGGGGAAAGAAAGAGACTGGGATGCTTGGGACAAGGCTAGAAGGGATCTTAATAAAGCCCACTATCATGAAGAGCAATATTGGCAGAAAAAATCCAGGACCCTTTAGCTTAAACAAAGTGATAAGAACTGAAAGTTTTTTCATGCCTTTGTCAGACACATAAGAAAGCAAAACTGTATCACTAGATTGGTGGACAATAATAACTTCTCAATCCATACCCAATTTGACATTGAAGATCACATCACTGATTTCTATGGGGATCTCTTTACATCTGAGGGCTCAAGGGTGGAAGAAACATTACTGAATCTGATTCCTATAACAATTACCTCTGATATGAACAGAGACCTTCTAAAACCGGTTGAGGAGGTAGAAATCAAAACTGCCTTGTTTAGCCTTGCACCTGAAAAGGCCCCTGGTGAGGAAGGTATGAACCCACTTTTTTACCAGCATTTATGGGACATTATCAAAGAGGATGTTATCGCTGCAATAAAAAGTTTCTTCTCATCTGGTATGCTTCTCAAATATTGGAACCAAACTATCATCACTCTTGTTCCAAAGTGCATAAATCCTGAGACTATTGGTCAGTTTAGACCAATTAGTCTCTGCAGAGTTATTTATAAGATTATCTCCAAACTGCTTGCCACCAGACTTCAACTATGCTTAGACCCTTGCATTAATCCTACCAATCGACTTTTATCAAAGGAAGACAGTTACTAGAAAATGTAATTATTGCTCAAGAATTCTTCCACTTTCTCAATAGGCATATGTCTGGTTCTAATTTCTTTATGGCATTGAAACTTGACCTTATGAAGACTTTTGACAGAATTGAGTGGAGGAGTCTTCAGGGGTTAATGTTGATAAATGGGTTTTGCCCCTCCTTTTGTGAAGTTGATCATGGAATGCCTTTCCATAAATTCTCTTGCTTTGAACATCAATGGCATAATCAGCAAGGCTATTGTTTGTCCCATTTTTATTATCTTTTTCCTTTTTTCTTTGTTAGTTTTTACCCCCGAGTTTAAGAATTTTTTTAGTTCTTTTGGTCCTCCGGTGGTTCTTTGTTTCTTTGTTTAGTTGTTAGTCGTTTATATTTTTTATTTCGTTATTTTTTGTTGTCTTGTTTGTTTTCGTGTTTTGTTCTTTCATCTTAGGTGGTGTGCAGATCATATTCTTCATCACACATTTGGAGCTATTCGAGCAACCGAGCATTAAGTTCTGAATGTCAGCCCAAGTACCAGATTTTTCAGCCTCAGCGCCGCGGCGTTCCTCGCGTTGTGGCAGAATTTCTTCACGAGACCCCCGCGCCGCGACAGCGCCACGAGAGCAACAAAGGAGTCCAGCCTTTCCAGGTGACGCCGTGTCAACCGTCGCGCCGCGGATCAATACCCTGCCGCACCGTGCCCTCCCCGTCGCGCCGCGGAGCATTACCCTGCCGCGCCGTGCCATCTCTGTCGCGCCGCGGAGCGTTTCTCTACCACGCCGTGATCACACTTCGCGTCGCGGCGTCAATAATTCAAACGCGGATCTGACGACGAGCTATTTTAATATCGAGCCTAGGGTAGAATAAAGACATTTCCTGACTTTGCACTTTTGAATTCTCTTGGGACGAAAAACATCTTTTCTCTTTTCTTTCTTTTCTTGAGCTTAGATTAAATCTTGTAAGGTGAAAAACCTCAAGATATTGCTTTGGGATTTGGATTGCTCATCGTTTTCGACATTTGGATCTCTTAATTAATCGTAAGCACTTTTTTCTGATTTTGTTATGATGTTTTGTGCTTGGATAGTTATGAATTCTTGTGTTCAAATTACTATGAGTAGCTAAATCATTTGTTGGGGATAGGAGATATTCGTGTTGGTTCGATTGAGATTCATGAATGTTTACTTACCGTTCAATCTATTCGAGTTGTTCTTAATCTAGGGTTATATGCTTGATCAACATTCTAATCTAATTAATCAATTTGTAGAACTGAAATGGGAGAAATTGGTTGAACGTGGCTCGTCTAGAATAGGTTTGTTCGTTAATGTATTGCTTATGTGTTGATTGTTTGGATAATTATTTGTTTATGTTTGTTCTCTTGTTACGAACAGTTATTGAGAACAAACCTCTAAACGAGTAGGTTATTTGATCTCTTAACCGAGTGGTTAAGCACTTATTAATAGTGTTAGAACCATATACGAGTATCTCCGATTCCCTAACTTCCCCAACACCATTTGAATTTCGTTTAGAATTGATAGTTTATTTTGTTTTTAATTCAGAGTTCGTAGTTGATAATCAAAAACCACCAATTTGATTTAGAATGTTTAGGACTTGTTTCTTATATCTTGTGTTTGAATAATCGTGCAATTTATTCCGGCTGACCTTCCTTGAGAGACGACCCGGTGTTCGAATCATTTGATTTAACTCCGGTAAAAATTATTACAACAAATTGGCGCCGTTTCCGAGGAGGGTTCAGGACATATTTTGTGCGCTTATTCATTTTGATTTTCTGTGTTTCTCTTGTTTTCTTTTTCTTTGTTTATGTGTTTGTATTTGTTTTTATTTTTATTCGATTTTCTCTTGCGTTTACCGTTGGTGCTCGTGACCTTTTGTTTTTCTGATTGTATGCGTACCAGGAGTGGACGTATACTATCTCCGATCAACAAATCAGTCAACGAAAGCTTGAGGGAGTTACTGGAAGAGCTTACTCTGGAGTCACTAGAAAAAGGCGAGCATTCTCAGGAATCATCCGAAGGAAGTGATTCAGACATGGCTGAACGACAACAACAACCTCCCCGCAATGTCCTCAAGGATCTGGCCCAACCTATGATCGGGCCAATCACTTCTTGCATACGGTTGCCACAAGCCGCCTGAAACTATAAGCTGAAAATGATCCATTACAACCAGTTGCCTTCATTCCACGGGCTCCCCAATGAGGATCCACTTCATTTTCTCCGGGAGTTTTACAACGTTCTACAGACGTTTCCTCTATGTGGGATATCTTAGGACCATCTAAAAATGCGGTGCTTCCCGGAGACGCTGAAGGACCGGGCTAAAGCGTGGTTTATGACCTTGGCCCCTGACTCTCTAACAACATGGACAAAGGTCTACTCAAAATTTGTTGGGAAGTACTATTCCCACCAGAAGACCCAAGATATCCGGTCCCAGATCGTCTATTTCACTCAGCTATCGAATGAGGCTCTTCATGAGGCCTAGGAACGATTCAAGGATCTCCAACGGCAATGCCCACATCATAACCTCTCACCGGGGCTTTTGGCGAAGTGCTTCTATGACTCCCTCCACCAGAACTTGCAATACATGGTGGATAATGCATCCGGAGGGGACATTGGGGCCAAAACAGCTGAAGAGATGATGGAGATTTACGAGACGATAAGTGCTAACTCATCTCAGAAAAGTGTAAGAGGAAAGAAGTCGACTGTGAATGAGGTGGGATCGAGCAATGATGTCATGGCTCAGCAGTTAGCCGAGCTCACGGAGCAAATGAGGCTACTTAATGCTAGGAATGCCCCTCCAATTCAGACAATGGCCGTGAGCATTTGTGGTGCATGCGGAGTTCAGGGGCAAAATTCTGAGGTGTGCCCATCGGCTGTCGAGTCGGGCTACGGAGGCCAGAATACCGAGGTGAACGCACTACAGGGGTATCAGAATCGGCCCGGAAATGAACTCTACTCGAATACTTACAACCCGGGGTGGCGAAATCATCCTGACTTCTCATGGGCCAATAATCACTATCAGTAGCCACCTCAGCAGCAGCAACAACCTAGAAGAATGTTAAGGCTGCCAGCACCAGAAACCGGACCTACCCAATCGAGCACGGATGACAAGCTGGACAAAATTCACAATTTTGTCACAAATCATGATTCTTTCATTAAGCGTCTTGAGACACAAGTGGGCCAGCTAGCCACACGGGTTGGGACCATCGAGGCTAAATTGGACAAAGGGAAGCTGCCGAGCCAACCAGAGCATGCAAAGTCAGTTACAGTACTTATGCCCAAGCTCGAGGGCCAGATGAAGGAAGAACAGAAAGCAAAGACCCCGGTTGTACCATCTCCCGAATCAACCTTACACAGAGCCCCGAATCCGTACAGACCGACGATCCATTTCCCGAGCCGGCTTTTGGAAGAAAAGGACCGCCGAATGATTAGAGACCTGCATGCGATGCTGGCTAAGGCCAATGTCGACTTATCTCCACCGGAGGTGATCAAAAAGATACCAGAATATGCGAGGTTTTTCAAGGAACTAGGGGCAAGTAAGCAGAAGCTAGAGAAAGATGACGAGGTGTTGGTGTTTGAAACGGCAAGTGTCTTCCAGCATGACTTGCCAAAGAAAGAAAAGGATCCCGGAGGCTTTGTGGTCACTTTAGCCTTCGGGAATGGAGAAGAGACTTCCGGCATGCTTGATCTGGGAGCTGGCATTAACCTCATGCCACTCGCAATTTATCATAGGCTCGGGCTCGGGGAGTTGAAGCCCACCAAGATGCGCCTACAGCTTGCAGACCGTTCATTCGACACCCCGAAGGAATTGTTGAGGATGTGCTCGTACGAGTGGGGAAGCTCATAGTTCCCATGGACTTTGTCGTGCTGGATGTGAGAAGTGTGCAAGAACGTGGTAAGGAGCACGCCATCCTCCTCAGACGACCTTTCATGGCGACCACCAGCACAATCATTGATGTGAGGAATAGGACGACGCACATGACGATGTTGGGTGAGTCTGTTGCCGTTTCTGTTCGAGAGAGTCAGCCTGAGCCGCAGGCGAATTTGGTTGAAGATTGTGCGTACCTCAGGGCAATTGAGCAGCTTACCGAGGAAGCGTGCATGCGAGGGCACGCTAAGTGGTCATTGCAGGACCGTACTAGTGTTGGGAAAGATTGCCACATCCACAGCCGAGTTTGAAGGAGTTGTCTCGATATGAATGGGGTGAGAGAGTTGATTTGACAGAGGCCCGCTGCTGTTCGGGGCCTGACTACCTCCACCCTCCGCCAGCACCACCGAATTCACAGTGACTGGTTTAGTCATTGTGTTCTGTACGATTGTATCTCTCTCTTTTTCTTTTTGCATTTAGTTTTATTTTTCTACTTTTTTTTGGTTAATTATGTAGGTAAATTTTCTGAACACTGATTATCGACAATGGAATGATTGCTCGATTTTAAGTGTTGGGAATTTTTACATGATTATGCATTTGCTTAATGTGTTTGTTCTTTTCTTATCTTAAAAAAATAAAATTAAATTAAATAATAAAAATAAAAAAATTTGCGCAGCTCCCAGGTATCGCGCCGCGACAGAAGGACCATTCCAAGGGCTCCGCGCCGCGACGCTGTCACGAGGCGAACAGAGGAGTTTCGCGCCGCGCCGCGACAAGTCTCATGCCGCGGCAGAACAGTCCTTCGCGCCGCGGCAGATATCGCGCTGCGGTACCCAGCTCGTATATATATTTTTACGCGCAGTCGGGACTTCAGACTCTTTCCGCTTCTCAACATAAAAATCTCTCGAACAAGAACCCTAGCAACCGACCTCTTCCACTCCATTCTTCTCCGACCAATCACCGCTCTAACCGACGAACTCCGGCCACCGCGCAATCACCTCAGCGCCCTCAACCTATCGACATCCCTCCATCTCCGGCCACTACTTTCCTCCCGGCTGAACTACTCTAAAATAGCATCGCGAGCATTCTAATTTTCCGGCACAATCTTCAATTCCGATCGTTCTCTAGCTTCGAGGTACGGGGTATATATCATTGTGTTGGAAGGCTGATTGAGGTGTTCAAAATTTGGTATCGCCATCTTGAAGTTTGTCAAGTTCTTAAGCCAAAATTCTACCCACAAGGTGTTTGTTGATTTGTCCCAACCGGAAAAGAAGGCTATCTCGCTCGTGTGTACTCCTTGCTGTCGAACATACCCACGAATCAATATGGTGAAAACAAGGAATGCAACGAAAGCCCCTTCCACGAGCAAAGGCACATGCAAGGCCGTTATAGCAACTCCGCCCGAGTCATAGGGTAACTCACACAACTCGGACTCTGATTCGGGGGAAGAGATCCCCACCTTGGCTCAAACTAACGGCATTCTGTTTCCAATTTTCAATGACTCCGAGGTGGCCACATACAAGCGACTTGCCGCAAGACCTATACCTAAGCCCCGAGTACTCGACTGGGCATTGCTGAAGCATTATAAAATCGAGGATGTCGTCCGCACGTACTTGAAAGAACTTCACTTGGAGAAATATGCGGACATGGATAATTTAACTGCCTTCTGGTCACTAGCCCTTGAGTGATTCAGCACGATTCAGATGCATGACAACGACAACTACCTAACTTGTTGTTTGAGCAGGAAGGAGATCAAAATTACGGATAAGGTTCTATGCGAGATTTATGGTTTGAAGATAACGAGTGCTCGTCAGAAACCCCAAATTTTCCAGGCTAACAGGCATGGGGCCGACTTATCACCATGCTCATCGTTTAACAAAAAGGGACCTTCTGCTGGTTTAATCAAGGAGCTACCCATCGCGGTTGTGCATAAGTTCCTTTCTTACAACATCTTTGGGAAGAAAGAGGCGAATAAGGTCAGCGAACAAGAATTGTTGGTTATGTGGGCCATGAGCAAAAAGAAATCGGTGTGCCTGCTCCCATTTCTCAAGCAAGCCCTAGTCGATACGCGTAATAGGTCAAAGAGCTACCCTACATAAGCTCATGTGGTTACGGAACTCGCTGACTACTTCAAAATCCCTGCATCTATGGAGCTAGGAATCGGTGCTTCGGTCATCGGGTATGACGAACTTCAGACTGGAGGCTTTTTGAACAAAGGGCTTAAGATCACGCACTATTTAGAGCGTAAATGCTACGAGGTGTACTTACGGGAGGAAGAGTTGAAGAGAATGGAACAAAGAGAGGGTTCGTCGAAATAAGCCACGGGAGACCCTTCTCAACCGGTGGCAGAAGAGCAGGCGGCGCCGATGGATCATGTCCCGGAGGCCGAGGACCAGCACGATCACGATGAGTATCAGCCTTCACCCTCGATGGACGACCACCCGGGTATATTTTCACAGTGAACCCCCATTTGGTTTTCCAAGTTCCAAACTCAGCATGACGAGCAGCAGTGAGCAATCCACTCGGATGTATCATCGCACAATGTCCGGCTTGAGTCATTCATAGAGCACAGTGATGCCCGTTAGAAGACCTACACGGCGCAGAACGAGGCTCGTTGGACAGCGTACACAGAGCAGAACGAAGCCCGTTGGAAGTCGTTTCTCGAGACCAATGACGAGCGTTGGGCAGACCAAACGAGGAGATGGAACGAGTTCGTGCAGAACAACGAGGCGCATTGGACGGTCTATGGCACCCGATGGGACACCTGGGAGGCGCTGCAGTACCAGCATCCACCACCGCCACCACCGAACACACAGTGACTTGTCACTGTGCTTTGTATGTTTCTTTCTCTTTCTTTTTTATTTTTTGTACAGCTTCTTTACTTTTAGCGTCGATTTATTATATGGTCTAACTCTCTTTCACTGCGAATCGACAATTGGGACATTGTCTGATTTTGAGTGTGGGGGAGTTTTACGTGCTTACGTGACTATGTGGTGGACCAGGTCTAGTTCTTGTTTTAAGTTGTTTTTATTTTCTTTTCTCTTGCGTGGTGGACCAGTCTAGTTTTAGGCTTCTGTGTTTTTCTGAGTTTGGATTGTGGTGTATTGTAAGACTGGTTGATAACTGTTGGTTGAATTCGAGAAGTTGAGATGATGAGATCGAGTAATGCATTTTGATTAATTGGCTTGGTTGTTTTGAGGAACATATTTACCTTGTGAGGTTTGAGCCTTTATTGTTTTTTGTATGATATTGGTCGGAATCTTGTCAAGTAGAATTTGCCTTGAGACTGCTTTGAAATAACTCGATTAGATTTGTGAAACATGAATATGATTGAGACATTTCTTGTATTATCTTTTCTTTTTTCTTTTCCGTGAATAACAGTCATTAGTCACCCCCTTTGAGCCTTATATGATTTTATTGTTAACCTCGTGATGATGATATTGAGTTGCGGGTTGAGTGTTGGATGTGATAGTTGATTGCGTTGTATTTTTGTTTATTTGCTTAAAAAAAAAGGGAAGCCAAATGGATTATACTCCTAGTGTTCCGTCCACTAACTTAGTGGATACGAGCCATGAGTACGGGAAACCGGTCTAGGAGACTCGAGCAGAAAACTTGAAGGTTAAACCTAGATAAGATGTCCAAATGGTTTTCGAAAAACAAAAACAAAAACAAAAACAAAAAAAAAAAGAAAAAAAATAAAAAAAAAATGCTTGGGAAGTATGTTGGTCTTGGAGTTAGTGGGAGAGCCGGTTGGTGACAACTGGATAAGTTTGTTGATATGGTTGGGTGAATGAGTTGAGCTGATATGTTTTGAGTCACTTAGCCTATATTTATCCTACTCAGTCCAAAGAGCATACGTTACACCCCTTAAGACCTCTTGATTCATTGTTTTATGAATTTGATCGTTTTAGAGTAGAAGTTAGACGATAGGAAAATCTATGATTGACTTGAATGACAACCAGTTTGAGTGCACCTTTCTTATAATTTGCGAAGAAACAGAGTGAGGCATACACATACTTGTACTCGAGAGTTTTTGTTCTTCGAAATAGCTAAGTTGATAATTGAGGTGTGTTCTTGTGATCATTGTAATTCTTCTCAGTTTGATTGATCTGTTAGAGATTAGTCTTGCTTGAAACCGTGTCCATGCTCATTGTTTGTTTTGTTTTCTTTTCTTTGTTCGGGGCGAACAAAGGTCTTAGTGTGGGGGAGTTGTTTGTCCCATTTTTGTTATCTTTTTTTTTTGTCTCTTTGTTAGTTTTTAACCCCGAGTTTAAGAATTTTTTTAGTTCTTTTGGTCCTCCGGTCGTTCTTTGTTTCTTTGTTTAGTTGCTAATCGTTTATTTTTTTTGTTTTCGTTATTTTCTGCTATCTTGTTTGTTTTCGTGATTTGTTTTTTCGTCTTAGGTGGTGTGCAGATCATATTCTTCATCACACATTTGGAGCTATTCGAGCAACCGAGCATTAAGTTCTGAATGCCAGCCCAAGTACCAGATTTTTCAGCCTCAACGCCGCGGCGTTCCTCGCGCCGCGGCAGAATTTCTTCACGAGACCCCCGCACCGCGACAGCGCCACGAGAGCAACAGAGGAGTCTGGCCTTTCCAGGTGACGCACCGTGTCAACCGTCGCGCTGCGGATCAATACCCTGCCGCGCCGTGCCCTCTCTGTCGCGCCGCGGAGCATTACCCTGCCGCGCCGTGCCATCTCCGTCGCGCCGCGGAACGTTTCTCTACCACGCCGTGATCACTCTTCGTGCCACGGCATCGATAATTCAAACACGGATCTGACGACGAGCTATTTTAGTATCGAGCCTAGGGTAGAATAAAGATATTTCCTGACTTTGCACTTTTGAATTCTCTCGGG
The DNA here is from genome assembly GCA_902706635.1 of Striga hermonthica. NCBI lineage: Eukaryota > Viridiplantae > Streptophyta > Magnoliopsida > Lamiales > Orobanchaceae > Striga > Striga hermonthica. Next base: position 16,397,328 of record CACSLK010000984.1, read on the forward strand.
ACGAAAAACATCTTTTCTCTTTTCTTTCTTTTCTTGAGCTTAGATTAAATCTTGTAAGGTGAAAAACCTCAAGATATTGCTTTGGGATTTGGATTGCTCATCGTTTTCGACATTTGGATCTCTTAATTAATCGTAAGCACTTTTTTTGATTTTGTTATGATGTTTTGTGCTTGGATGGTTATGAATTCTTGTGTTCAAATTACTATGAGTAGCTAAATCATTTGTTGGGGATAGGAGATATTCGTGTTGGTTCGATTGAGATTCATGAATGTTTGCTTACCGTTCAATCTATTCGAGTTGTTCTTAATCTAGGGCTAGATGCTTGATCAATATTCTAATCTAATTAATCAATTTGTAGAACCGAAAGGAGAGAAATTGGTTGAACGTGGCTCGTCTAGAATAGGTTTGTTCGTTAATGTATTGCCTATGTGTTGATTGTTTGGATAATTATTTGTTTATATTTGTCATCTTGTTACGAACAGTTATTGAGAACAAACCTCTAAACGAGTAGGTTATTTGATCTCTTAACTGAGCGGTTAAGCACTTATTAATAGTGTTAGAACCATATACGAGTATCTCCGATTCCCTAACTTCCCCAACACCATTTGAATTTCGTTTAGAATTGATAGTTCATTTTGTTTTTAATTCAGTGGTCGTAGTTGATAATCAAAAACCAACAATTTGATTTAGAATGTTTAGGACTTGTTTCTTATATCTTGTGTTTGAATAATCGTGCAATTTATTCCGGCTGACCTTCCTTGAGAGACAGCCCGGTGTTCGAATCATTTGATTTAACTCCGGTAAAAGTTATTACAACAGCTATTCTACCCACAAGGGGCATCAGACAAGGTGACCTCTTGTCACTTTATGTCTTTCTCATTGTGGTTGAGCTCCTGTCCTCTATGATTTCCAATGCTATCAGTGAGGGGTCTTTGGCTGGTTTGAGGATCTCTAAGGATGGCCCACTTCTCTCTCATCTGCTTTTTGCTGATGATGCACTCCTATTCTGTAGAGCTGGAGTGGACCAAGTTCAGCACCTTTTGAGAATCCTTGAACAATTCAAACTTTATACTGGGCAAAACGTGAATTTTACCAAGTCTTTTTTTTTTTTTTTTCAGCAAGAACTCTCCTACTGACTCACAGATGAGAATTTGTGCTCTACTTCCTGGGATTTGCTCACATTAATCCACCAGATATCTTGGATTACCCTTTGGCATAGGGAAATCAAAAAAGGAAGCTTTTGAATATGTCCTCAACTCAGTTAGAGAAAGATTGAATAGCTGGAAATCTAAACTTCTCTCTCCTGCTGGTAGAGAAGTTCTCATAAAGGCTGTTCTATCTTCCATTCCTATATTCACTATGGCTTGCTTCATACTTCCTGTTTCTACAGCTAAAGAAATCTCCAAACTCTGTGATGCTTTTTGGTGGAGCAAGGGTGAAAATCAGGACAAAGGAATCTACTGGAAATCCTGGAATAATCTGTTATTGGCCAAGGAGGATGGTGGTCTGGGTTTTCTTGATGTTAGGCTCTTTAACGACTCTCTCATTTGTAAGCAGCTTTGGAGAATCACCTCTCAACCCCAATTGCTTGTTAGCCAAGTTCTCAAGAGCAGATATTTCCCTTCATCATCTATTTTTGAAGCTACTAAATCCCAGAACTGTTCTTGGCCTTAGAGTTGCTGGCTGCAGGTGCTCCCCACTTTTGCTAAGGTATTCAGAATTCAGATTAGAAATGGGAATACTACCATAATTTCAGATATAAACTGGATTCCTACATTAAAAGCTCTCAGAACTCATATGTTGGACCTTGTTGTGGGTCACTTGATTTGGGTGAAAGACTTAATGTCTAGCAATGGCAGGAGTTGGAAAGAATGGCTAGTTTCCCAGTTATTCAATACTGAGGAATGTATGGCTATTCTCCAAATTAACTCCTTGAATCCAAACAAAGAGGACAAGATGTTTTGGAGTTTTGGCAGAAGGGGTCTTTTCTCTGTGTCCTCTTCTTACTCTTGCCTCTCTAAACTTAAGCTACATGTGATGGATATGCCACAAAGCAGTGGTAACTGTAAATCTATCTCTAATGCAAGAAGGAGAACATGGAAAATGAAAGTCCACCAAAAGCTGAAGCACTTTATATGGAAGTGATGTTTCAACACTCTTCCAGTAAAGGCTAATCTTCTGAAGAAAGGAATTCAGTTGGATCATATTTGTCAAACATGTGGTGAGGATACTGACACAGTTTGCCATGTTTTTTTTCAATGCCAAAGAGTTAAAGATGTGTGGAAAGTCAGCCATGTGAACTGGGATGGATGTTGTTTTGCTGAGGATAATTTCAGTACTTGGTGATGGCAAGTGTGCTGTATCGACAAATCTGAGGTAGCCGAGGCCCGCATTCAACTCTCCACTTATCTTTTATGGTGGCTGTGGAAGTCACGAAATCTTTGGCTATTCGAATCGACTCTCATGCCTGTTCAAGCTCTTATCAAGTCTGCTATTAAGGACTGGGAGGAATTCTCAGCTGCCTTCTTTTAGCTTCATGTTGGTCGGTTTTTTTTTGTTCTGTTTTCTTTGTTTTGCTTTGGTTTCTGTTTCTTTTTCCCTCTTTATTCTGTGTTGCTAGTGTTGGGGCCAGTTTTCTGTATTAGGCATTTGCAGTGATATGGAATGTTGAGATTGATTAGTTTGTTGTTAGATCTTTAGTACCCGTATGTGGGCTGTCTAGGTCATTTTATAGCGTGTCCTCCCTATTTTTTTTTTTCTTTTTCGGCTGTTGGCCCCGTCTGTGAATATTGTATTTTTCGGTGGAGTAGTTATATATCTCCTATTTCGTTCCCAAAAAAAAAGATAAAGTTGAGTTGAGAGATCTTCAAATTTCTATTCAATTTGTTGAAATCCTCCACAAGAAGCGGCGACGGCGAGCGGCTGAGATAACTTCAACAATTCTTTTGAACCTATGGATCAAAAGCAATAATTTGAAAATTTTAGTGATCAAAATTGATTAATTTGAAATTTTGGATATCAAAATGAAAAGATAGCATACTTGGAATAGAAAAATGGAACTTTCCGGAGTTAACCCCACTTGAAGTGGTCCTATCCGGCTCGATTCCGGATTAGTCGGTTCCCCTGTGGATCCGGAAAGCGGAAGGTCCCTATACCAAAAAAAAAAAAAAAAAAAAAAACTCCACTTGAAGTTTGGTTAGACCGATGGTGCACCCAGATTAAAAGAAATGAGCTTGTTCTTATGACTTGATTTAGAAAATTACCTCGTAGTCCAGCCCAGCACCCACCGGCACTCATTTCCCAATCCCAGTAGCTTCCGCCATAGCAATGCAAGTATCCCATAACCCCAATTTCCCCTCCATTAACTCAAACCTCATAAACCCTAGCTTCAACCCCTGCAATTCGAATTTCCAATCTTGCCTCAAGTTCAAGACTTTGGGAGTCTCCCGCTCAGTTTTGTCCTTCAACAAGTCTACATCCAGCTTCCCAAACAAGCTCAACAGCACTAGACGTCGCCGTTTTGTTCCCTTTGTTGCAGCCTCTGCGGCTAAAAGGTCCTCCACTCCTGATCACTATAAAGTTCTCAATGTCGGTAGGAATGCCACTTTGCAGGAGATTAAAGCCTCTTATCGTTCACTTGCTCGGAAGGTGCGTATACTTGTCTTGTTTGCGCTTGCGCTATTCTTCAAGAAACTATAGTTGGTTCAAGTATGGGACGATGAAGCTCTCATATTGATTGTCGTTCTATACAGTTGGTTAGTTTGTTGAGGAGTATGTGCCTACGGTTATATTTGTACAGTTTGTTGGTGTGTTGAGGAGTAATGTGCCTACATAATTATTTATTGGAGTAATGGAGAAATTTGGCTTATAATGGGCACCTGTATTTACGGGTCATTATGTGGTACGAGCACCTGTAAATACCAATCATTATGCGGTACCGGGTTTATACACTTGCCTTCTGGCTGTAGAATTCTTCGCGGAGTTGGATCAATGTTGTTTGGCTTAACCGTGGATAGTTACAATTGTGACTAACTTATGTTTATTACCTTACTTCTTGTGTTGATGCAGTATCATCCTGATATGAACAAAGGTCCTGGAGCTGAAGAAAAGTTTAAAGAAATAGGTGCTGCATATGAGGTAACATTAATATTGCTGCCATAGTTTATTTTGATACTTGTCCTTTTTTTTTAAGCCCGAGCAAAATAATTTGCATTATTTCTTGCATGTATAGGCTAATTCTTTCCCCTTGTTTTCACGTCCGTTAATGCATATGTGCTTTCCTTCATTCATTTTTTTGCTCAAAAACATCAATTGCCATAGGCCAGATACTTGTAGTGTGGCTCATTCCACTATCATAGTATTGCCAGTTGATTGTCTTATTTCAATTACTGTGGTGGCTATACAATCCAGAATTTTCGGCATAAGTAATGTTATCAGGAAATATTATATGTTTATTTAATTAATTTTGTTTCCTCCAATAACAAAGCATTTGTGTAGGTTCTATCAGACCCCGAGAAAAGGTCTCTGTATGATCGCTTTGGGGAAGAAGGTTTAAGGGGAGGATTTGATGCAACGGATGCTGGTTCACAAGGGGTGAGTTAAGCACATCTTCCTATTCCCACCACTCTTTTAATTATGGGTAGCAATTTAAGTTCTACCTGTGTATTTTGTTAAGTTTCCCTACTTAATATATTTTTTTTCCTTGCTAGCAACTTCATTCACAACCCAAATACTTGTTACATGCTGCATATTTCAGGTTGACCCCTTTGAAGTATTCTCTGAATATTTTGGTGAATCTAATAGCTTTTTTGGAGGAAGTGGCGCATCTAGTAGCTTTTTTGGAGGAAGTGGTGCGCAAAGAGGATTCAATTTTGATTTTAGAGAGAGCCGTAATCAGAAACTTGACATTCGGTAATAGTCTAGTGACTAGTGGATTTTATGCATTAACTGTTATTTGACATTTTCCGTGGGATTTGTGTTAGATATGTATTTTCAGTCCTTAAATATAGGTTTGCTGGTCTTATACTCTATAAGTTAAAGGTATTGCCTTTGTTTGGTGTCTTTTCAGATTCAATTTTCGCTTGTACCAAAAGTTTAGTTTTTGAGATTGCATTGTGCTTTCTTAAGAAATATAAATACGTGCTGCATGACCCCTGTTTGGTTGTTTTTATATTTTTGTATTAAGTTAATCGTTCTGAAGATGTTGAATAATTATGTATTTCTACCTATTGAAATATATAATTAGGAAAGGAAAATTTGTTATGTGAGTGATTGAGGTCTACATGTTTTAAATTGTAATGAATAATGATTGCTTCTTGGTTTTTAAGTTTCAACACGATGGATGTGAGATTTTCTCAGACTAAAGGTTAGGTAAAGCAAACCTGATTTGAAATACTGTTAATGAAGCCATCAACTTTTTCAATGGAAAACCACATGGGGCCATTATGTTTCAATCAAATTGGCCCATAACTGAGCTTAAAAACAGATTCGCCCTTCTCATCAATGAACTCCTGACATATAGGAGTGCGGTTCTAGAAATTCCTACCTCTCTATCTATCTCGGAGATGTTTAAATTTTTCAAAATGTCAGCAAATCACTTTTTTATTTTTGCAAGGGTTCGTTGCAGCTTAAGGGCATTTTTGTCTTAATGTCCCAGGAAAGCTTGATTGAGTTACTTACTATATGCGTTTACTATATGAGGCTTCAGATTTATAGCGTTTTGTTGGAGAAGGGAACTCAAGTAACTCTTATGTTGCCTGAACTGTTTTATCTGTATGATTTCTCTTTCATGTCACATGTAGATTGTTACTATTACTTTATGTCTTAAGATTTGATGGGATCTTCATCATGATAAATAATGTATTACTCCTTGATTGAATTACAATGTAGACATGATATATATTTGAGCTTTGAAGAATCAATTTTCGGAGGAAAGCATACAGTTGAAGTCTCTTGTTCCGAGACATGCGATAGTTGTGGTGGAACGGGCGCAAAATCCAGAGATTGTCTAAAGACGTGTGCCGAATGTGGTGGTAGTGGACGGGAAGTAAAAACACAGAAGACACCTTTTGGCGTTATGTCTCAGGTACACCATGCAATAATCATCTGGATTATGATTGTATGAGAATTGGCGAATATGATTGTATGAGAATATGTTCGTGAAGTTTGGTAAACTTGTGTTTCAATAACCACCTGAGGGCAGGGTCCGGCCTACATTTATTGTTCAAGGGTCTCAATAAGTTCATAGGTGAACCCCAGTGGGGTTTTATGTCAATCCCAAGGATCACATAAAGAAAGGATAAATTGTTTGGTGGAGAACAGCTTGTTTAGATAATCATTAAAGTTTTTCCGTGATGAATGTTCTTCCAAGCTGGAAGTTCAGCCAATATCTCAGATCCTGCATCTGGTGTGTCAGTTAATTATGTGTTTCCGGTTGTGGTTTGGCTGCAAGGCCAAATGCTTGATAGATGAAACAGTTAAAAGAATCTTAGGGGACATGCTACTTACTATGACCGATGAACATTAAGTAATGTTATCGCAAGAAGGTGTACAGTCGATTCATATATTAAATAAATACTATTTGCAAATGTTATTTTGGTTTCGATATTTTACATGAAATAACTATTGGGTTAATGAAAATGGAGGAGGACATCATATTTTCATATTCTAGTTGAATCATATATTTTGATGATTAAATGTATATGCCATGTATGTTTTCACGGATAATGTCGTGGTACATAGATTTTTAAAGAGAATTTTCAGTTGTCCATGTTTGTAACAAAATATTCGCTACATCTGACTGGAGATCAAATTTCTCATTGAAACTGTAGTCTATGAGATATACATGATTAAATTCTTTTTACCGTTAGATTTATTTATTGGATTTTGGATGATTTTATCTGTTTTTTAAGTAGCAGTGTCTGTCTTGTGTTATAGTTGCTGGTGATATGTATTTGAATTTTCTTATCAGCCTAGAATAGAAGTATAGAGATTCAATCCCAAATCTTGCTTTGACATTATGTGTAGATGATCTGTCTATGAACTCTAGGTGAATGCCTGTCCAAAATGCGGTGGTGAAGGGAAGATAATTACTGATCGGTGCCGTAGATGCAACGGTCGTGGTGAAGTTAAAGCAAAACGGACTATTGAAGTCATTATTCCACCTGGCATTGATGATGAGTCCACCATGAAAGTTCGAGGAGAGGGGAATATTGACCAGACTAGGTGCGTATATTTTAGTCGGTTAGTAAACTAAAATGTATGTTCCATTGTATCTTGATAAGGGCAGTCTATAAACGTTTCTCCCTCTTTGATACCCTATAATATAGGTGCTTTCTTGTTAATATATAAGCCATATTTTTTGCTGTCTTTTGTGAATTATAGTGGATCCTGAATATATTATTGGTAAGTAATATCATGGTTATGCATTTAAAAGACCAGATCGCGTAACAGACTTATATCTCTTATTTTCTATATATTTTGTCTAAATATTGAAAAATGTAGATGGCTTCTTTCATCTAATTAACAAGACACAAATGTAGATGGTTATTTCTATGCTTTATTCATGATATTTGCTAGTTATGACTCTTTGGTTCTTTACATCATTTCAAATATTGGGATTTATTTACAGAAGATTTCTCTCTCTGGGTTTTTGTGTACAGGGGTGTAGCTGGTGATTTGTATCTGTTTGTCCATATCGAGGAGAAGAAAGGAATCTGGAGGGATAAAATGAATCTATACTCAAAAGTTGCAGTTGATTATACTGAAGCCATCCTAGGGACTGTTAAGCAGGTAAAATCCCATAGTTTTAAGCATAGTGCTTGCTGTTGTTTAATTATTTGGTCATCCTTATTAATCATGAAAAAGGTACAAAAAAATTAGAAAATATGACGAGAGTTTCGAGAGAATTGAGATCATATTTATCATTTATGTTAGTGCCAATGCATACTTTCTGCTATCTTCCGTTACACTGCTATAACAAAATCTTGAATAGAATTTTTTGTGTTGCCTTGTCACGTTTGAAGTAATTGACTAATTCCCCTTGATCGTCACTATATAATTATGTGGCTATGTGATAATTTTGTTTCTTTATGAACTGTGTTAAACGCATACTTGATCAACTCCTTCCACGACAAATGTATGATAATGATAAATGATATCAGGTGAATACTGCTGAAGGTATGAAGGATCTACATATTTCTCCAGGAACTCAACCGGGAGATAAATTGCGATTGCGAAATATGGGTGTTCCCAACATAAATAAGCCGTCCAGAAGAGGCGATCATTATTTCACTGTTGATGTTCAGATCCCAAAACATATTAGGTTTGTTAACAAAACTTAAATACGTCTCTTTATTCAAATGGTTAGAGGATTTCATGTGAAATGTGTGTCAAAATAGTAAATTAGGTGTTGAATTTATTCCCATAAAACAATGAATTGAGTAACTACTTGCATAAAAATATGTGGAGTTTTTTATTTCATCTTTCTAGTGACATTTTGTATCGAATCATTAAATTGATTTATCAACTGATGTTATGTCGCAATATTTAGTGACGCAGAGCTAGCATTAGTTGAAGAGTTGGCTTCTCTTAGGAAAGTCAAAGGTTATACGTCCCCGAGCAATGATGAAGGTTCTTCTTTTACCTCTTTTTTTTTTTGGGATTTGAATAAAATGCCCTTTTTTTTTCTCCTTTAGCCTTATTGTGTCTCTTATTATATTCAGGAACCCCTGGGACGGACAACATGAACCAATATTCATTCAGTGGAACAAAAACTGGGAAAAGTTGGTGGAAGTCAATCAAGAACTTCTTAAGGTATTATACTACGCAGCTCCTGTTAGCATCTTTCTTATCCATTACAGCCTAGAATTTCGCTTTTCCATTTATAGTAGTCATAGCTGACCGTCTATATGTCGGCACTTTGCTTGGACAACAAGTGGAAATTTCGAAATTGAAATGAAATAAGGTGAAATACGGTTGACTTCTTTAATAGTCCAAATTTATCATGCATTTAATACTGTAATTTATTCACGTCGACCCCTTCGAGATAATTATGGCTACGAGATATACTTGTCATCAGTATTTTATGACGAGCTCATTCAGATGTATTCAGTTACGAGGTCAATATAGGCTGTAAAATACAATTGCTAGACAAAATGATTTCTTTCGAAACCATGTTGAACCAATACAAAATCAAATTGTTTAACATGAGAGACATTACATTATTAACCAACTGTAAAACATTACGAAAAAACATGTTATTTTCATCATTGTATGTATTACGGAAGTTCAGGGTTATATGAAGCATCTCTATTAGTACACTATACTTTGTGTATTTGTATATATGTTCATGATCTCAGCAAAATGGATTAGTTGTCTTCTAACGATTACCGAATCATTAGGAGGCGGCAAAATGGAGAAAGATATGCATCAATTTGCATTAATACACCAACATCAAAGTTTCTGGTCGGCTCGCCTGGTGTGACTGCCATGTTCATTATAGTTCTTTCAGCAGCTTTCACTGTCTTAATGAGCAGATTCGGTTGGACTAAATTTCGTCAAAGAAGGAAACGAATAGAACACGTTTATTGTCCTCCAGAAAAGGTAAATACATATGTCGACAGTTCTTCGCGCTCTTAATGTAATAATCTTTGTACTAAGTTGCATGGTTTTCCGTCTCACAACATGCTGTTGGTGTATTTTATTCAGAAATTCAAGAAATGATAGAATTTGTGTGTACTTATATCGTGAAATTTTGGTCTTTGTTAAGAAACCCAGAGACATCTTTGGTACTTTTCCATCTTTGTTTGGTTTTTTTCTTTTCTTTTCTTTCTTTGTTCTTTTTTCCAGAATTTGTGAAACTTGAAGCCTATAATTATGCGAAAATTGAAAGTGAAACTGGAAATAATAATAATAATAATAATAATAATAATAATAATAATAATAATAATAATAAATAGTTCTGTTTTGTCTCTTCGTACATTTTTTTTTTAACGGATCTAAAGTTGGATACAAATTTTTGTTTCATGATCTCTATTTATCTAATTCTCCTTTGTAATGTTAAGAAATATATAAATATGAAAACCAAACAATACTACATATTTTTCAACAAAATTCTCTATTCATTCACTCATATATTTTTTAATTAGCAATTATATATAATCATTATTTGATAGGACTCTTACCATGTAAAGAAAATATTAGGGCAACATATAGAACATTGCGTGAAGTCGGATGTTGGATCATAAAGTCAATTTAAACCTAGAGCTGTTAATGGTTGGAGGAAAGAAGGAAGTTAAGTTGCACATTGTACTAGAAATCGGCCTAGGCTTCACTCGACCGATCTAAATTTGCATGAATCACTATAAATATCGGCTAGGCGGCTAGACGGGCCTAGGTGTTTCTAGGTGGATTCGGTGATAAATTTTCATTTTTTTTTTTCAATAATCACACTTTTTCTTATAACATATATTAATATTATTATTTGTACTTTTATTATAAGTCGAGATAGTTTTAATTTGTAGGTAGTGAAAATAAATTAAAAAATAAAGTATATTAGTTTTAATTTTTAGGTTAGCCTAGGCGCAAGCGCCTAGCTATTTCTATAACGTTACACAGAAATCCCGTATGTTGGCGCCATGGCATGGTATACGATTCTTTTACAGAAATAATAACAAGACATCGAATTTTTATTTATACCACATGATTTGGAAAAAAAATATAATTTACCATGGGGCAAAATTTATTTGCATCTTTACCAATTTCTTGTCAACTAACTATAAATATACACCAAATTATAGGATTTTCATTACCAAATTAAGTGTAACCGCCTCCCCCAGATTATGGGATTTTCAGTTACCAAATAAAGTGTTACCGCCTCCCCATTAAATTGCGCAAATCGTGAGTTTTCAGTTCTCACGTTATTTAATAGACATCATATATTACGTTTATAGTCAGTATATATTCAGTATAGAACCTAGTTTTTTTATGTACATAGCATTTTTATCTAAACCACAATTGTGATATTTGAATTTTTGTTCAGCATATAACCTATCATATACATATCATAAACTTATCATAATCATTATTTTAATAAATTATTTTGGTACATGTAGAGTATATGATAAACAAATGAAGCACGGGCAACGAAAATATATACTGAAAATATACTGCCTACATATGTAACATATACTGCAAAAAAATATATATAAAAAGAAATCATTTTCGCTCTCCCTTTTATTCATCGTCCCTGTAAGCACGCACACAACTGTTTCAGAAAATTTCACCAGCAAAATCACACCAAATCCAAAACCCTAAGTTTTAATTTCATCTTTCGTGCAAAAAGATGATCCAACTAAACCTGTCGTTTCCGCCCGCGTCTCCACCATCTCCATCATTGACTGTCAGAAATCGATCTCGTAGCCGGCGGCGACGACGAAGACGACGAACTTGGTTAAGCCACGGAAGTTCTCCGACAGCAGGAAGTCGATGATCCACGCGGGTCGAACAGAAACGCCGCTTCTGGGGGGAATCCTAACTTTCCCCAATTCTCGAACATGAACAGTTGAAGTCGGATAAGGAAATAATGTCGCTTTCGCTACTCTCGCCGGCGGAGGATGGCGTTTTGGAGGTCGGCGGTGAGTTGATGAGAGGAAGAAGAAGAAGATCGGAGAATAAGAAAGAGAGAAAAATTGACGGGAAAGGAAAAGAAGTTATGGGAGGAAGGTTACAACCATAAATATAGGATTATAATTTTTTTTATAACTTATCGTCCCTGAAATTGTATTTTTGGTATCTTTGCAAATAAAGTTGATCAATTTAGTTAATATGCAAATCATACATATGGGGTGTAATTATGTAAATAAAAATGATAACGTTAGTGCACCGATGCATAATTTTCTCTAACAAGTTTGTGTAAAGATTGACATCTACAAAGAAATATGAATTTGGTCTATATAGTATCTGAACAGCAAATGGCCAATCAGATCAAATGAATTGGCCACGTCAAAACAAGTTTTGTGAGATCGTGGTCTGGTGTGGGCCTTCAGGATAAAGAAATTGGCCCAATGCTACTTTTCCTTTCGGGAGTGGGCCCTCACTAGGCTTACTCTACTTGGGCGAGGTACAATTGTGAAATGGGCTTCATTCATCTTACCATATGTACTCATGAATCTTCACAGGTCCAGTCAGCTTGTTGTCCAATGATGACTAATTACGCCTTTGATTATACAATTGGCAGACAAGTGTAATTAGCATTGAGCAGTCATTTTAAATTTCATTTATAGAATTGGCAGACAAATCTAACAGTTTTGCTATAAAACTATCGGATGGCTCGGGTTATGGATCCATCTATTGTTATTACAAAGACACGTGTCCTGCAATAAATGCACATTGGACATGTGTCAGTTCATAAAGTTATGGATGGCTCAATAAAGGAGCCATCTGATGGCTCCATAAGTTATTTTACTGATTTTAACATGTATATTAAGTAAATTTACTAGTATAACATAAATAATATATAAAAACAATTATAATTAATGCTAAAATTGATTAAAATCAAATAAGAATATAAAATTATGAAATATAGGTGTTTTTAACTTTAAATTTGATGTAAGTGGACTGATAAAAATATAAAAGTACCAATAAAAATTAAATAATATTGTATTATTTGAAATTTAGCTTGTATTTTGGCCGATGTTTTCTTGTATAACCAATATTATTCGTTATGAAACCAATATAATATAGTCTATCTGCGAAAAGCAGTATTTAAAGAGTCACGTTACAGCCTACAGGTCAGTATACATATTCAGTATTATACATATGAGTAATGCTATATATATATGATATTTTATACTTATGGATTTCCACAGACCTAATTGAAGTACAACTTGATTGAATAATGTGTTTAAAATCATTTTACCATGTGAGACTATGTATACATTTAAGAATAGTAGATTTGCAATAAAACTAGCAAAATTAATGAAGTCTTTAAGAACATTTTTTTCATTTTTCTGTAGTAGGGGCC
>CACSLK010000984.1:16504050-16525465 GCA_902706635.1 Striga hermonthica
CAATGCATTCCATAAATACATCATTCCTTATATGATAAATATGTTTCAACATGTATATTTATATTTGAATATTGATTTTATAATCATAAATAGCTTAAACATTTATCTGATAAAATTCTAAACGTATTTTCTATATTTATAAATATATTAAATGAACTTTTTTAAATATCATAATAAATGTTCCCATTATTTCTAATACCCACAAGATATTCTAAACATCTATAGTTATATAATAAGGTATCATATTTACCAAATTAAGTAGGTAGAAAAGTCAACGTAATTAATGCATTGCTATTTCTATCCAGAATTATATTTAGTTATTTAATTTATTTGTCTCATATCCCATAAAATCGGTTTAAGAAAAAAAATCTTATAACATGCGTTAAGTTAAAAAAAATTACGTAAAATCTTTATTAAAATAAAAAAAAATAATTATTTATTTGTATTATTCCATAATAACATCGATTTAGTAAAAAACATCCCATAAAATAGGTGAAGTCAAAAATTCTACGTAAAGTCTATCTATACTAAAAAAAAAAAAAGTCAAATTCAAAATTCCTTCTTATCTATACTTATATAAAGAGTCATCCTATTTATTAAAATTAGTAGCAAAAAGAATAGGTCAGCATAAAATGCTGCTTATAAATAGTAGTTTTATTATTTTTCTTATTTTTTCTTTAAAAATCATACAATTTAATTTATAAATACACTCTAATATAATCATACAATTTAATTAAAATAATAATTAAATATTGAATGGTAAACAAGAATAAGTAAAACTGTTACTTTCTCATATATCAAGAGATAAATTAATATGCTAAAATTAAGTTTTTATTAGTATAAATGTTTTAGTGAGATAATATATTAATTATTTTACAAGCTAGCCCTAACGTGCTCATATTTAATGTTCTGGCTAAAAAGGCAATGCAGGTTAAAAGATTTGGTAAAAAACTTATAACCCAATTATTTTTTAGACTTAAGGTTGATTAAAAGAGGTAGAAAATAGATAAACCCTATTATTTTTTAGACTTAAACAGACAAGACTGTGAGAATAACTCATTTAATATTTCTGTCAGATGTGGAAAAAAGTTTATAACCCTATTACTTTTTTGACTTAACGTTGATAAAATATGTAGAAAATAGATAATAACCCTATTACTTTTTAGACTTAAACGGGCAATGCTGTGAAAATAAAAGTTTATAACCCTATTGTTTTTTAGACTTAACGTTGATAAAATATGTAGAAAATAGATAATAACCCTATTACTTTTTATACTTAAACGGTCAAGGCTGTGGAAATAACTCATTTAATATCTATGTCCCGTGCATCGCACGGGGTACGTACTAGTTATTTATTAAGAACTTTTAATTTATAAATATTAATGAGTATCTATTACATGTGCATCGCATGTGATTCGTACTAGTTAATATAAAATCTATATATATATAATAAAAATTACCATTTATCAAGAATAGTAAGTCAATCTTTGGTCAAAATTGGTCAGCATTAATTACATGCCATTTAAGTATCTTTTTAATATTTATACTTATATCAAAAGTCATCCTATTTACTAAAATAGTAGCAAGAAAAGTCAACTCAGATTTAATGCATATTTTATTTAGAAATTTTTTACTATATGCATTAATTGTTTGCATATACACATTTCCTATTCAAATATGATCAAAAAGATTCTTTCCTTAAATAATTTTATTAACTTCTGCAATAATTTTACTTAAATATATTATAATTCATATTTGACGATAGTATTTTTTAATTTTTATTTGAGTATATAAAATTTTTTTTTTTAAAATTAATATTTTGCTTATCGTTTAAGAGATAATGATCACATCATTAAATGGTATTACTGATGGCTAGATAATAAATTAAAATACGTTAATTATTCTATAAAATTTTGGCATGTTATTTATTTGTATATCTATCTATATCTATATATATATAAAGAGGGAGTTGATGGAATTTATTGCTAAATATAGATGATATGCAATGACTATAATTGACAACATTTCTACATTTGGTTGGGTAATTGTAATTGTAAGGTTAATTATTTTTGTTAAGAATGGCAAATAATTAAGGGAAAAACATTAACATAACTAAATTCGTATTCAATTATTTTTGGTAAATTTTAGGAATGGAAAATAATAAGTAAAAGTTAATTTACTCAATTAATTCTGTTTGGAAATATATTAATATTCTTTTACTATATATTTAAAAATGTATAACATCAACTACGGTCACCATATTTCAATCACTTGATACCTTAAATATATTTAATATCATGAACTCTACATATGTCATTACTATGTTTTTTAAGGCAGCAGTATTAGTTTATGCTAACATAACCATAGGTATTAGTTTATTCTAACATTACGCATAGATCCAAAAAACAAATTAAAAAGAATATTTATTATGAATAATCTATTTAAATTAAGTTATTAGATGAATACATGATAATGGTGAATGCTGGTAAAATTTCAAAAATGATACACCAAGTTGAGCGTTATCAACAAAATAGATATTTTGTTGTTTCTCGCGGAAAAGAAACATGTAGTTGGCGATTTGGTTGGAAAAGATACATTAATCACCCCGCTTGGATAAAAAAGCTAGCGTGGCCGGATTAGATAGTGACGTGGCATTATAACTTTATTTAGTTCATACGTGTTATATACGTGGCGTGATGTGACATCATTATCTCAAAATACACAACTACACATAGATAAATAAAAATAAAACAAAAAAAAATCCAAAAATAAATAAATATAAAGACACATTAGCAAAAAAAAAATAACAATAATTATAATAAGAATAAAAATAAAAAATAGAAAAATTAAAAAAATCCAAAAATAAAAAAATTATGTTCTATTTCCTTAACGATATATTAATAAAATATTTTCAAAATTATATTTCTTTAATACATATAAAAAATTATTAAAAAAATAAAAAATACTTTGTTAATATTTCGTTATTAAATTATATTTTGTTAATATTTTGTTAAATATAAATATATTCGCGAATATATATTAAAAAATATTTTGTTAATAATAAAAATTATATATAATTTATTATTAATTATATTATTTAATATAGTAGTTTTACATAAAATTTTATTTACTTAATATATATAAGTATTAAATATAAATATGAATCAAAAAATATAAATTTATATTAAAAAATATATTTTAATTATTTTAAAAATATATATCTAAAAAATATATTTCAATTTATTTAAATATAAATTTAAATTTGTGATTTATATTTATATTTAATATACTTATATATATTAAATAAATAAAATATTATGTAAAGTATTATATTATATAGTATAATAAATTATATAAAATTATTATTATTAATGAACTTCATTTTTTTAGTATTTTTTAATATATATTAGTGAAATATATTTATGTTAAACGAAATATTAACGAAATATCTTTTTTATTTTTTAATATATATTAACAAAATATAATTTTGTTAAATATTTTGTTAATATATAGTTGAGAAATTAGAACGAAATATATTTTTTTCTATTTTTTTTATTTTATTTTATTTTTGGATTGATTTTCTATTTATATTAGTATTATCTTATTTTTTCTGATGTGTATTGATTTATTTTTCGAGTATTTTTATTTTTATTTATGTTAGCGTATTTGTGTACTTGGAGAGAAAGATGACACATAACGCCACGTATATCACACGTAGGAAATTAAGGAAATTTATAATGTCACGTCATTATCTAATCTGACCACGTCAGTTTTTTTATCCAAGTTGAGTGCTTAATGTATCTTTTCCGACCAAATTGTCAACTAAATATTTTCTTTCCGCGAGGGACAAGAAAATGACTGTTTTGTTGACAACGCCAACTTAGTGTATCATTTTTGAAATTTTGCCGCTGAATGCTTAACAAAATACTTGAATCATATTAATGTCAATAAAATTTAAGCATATTATTGGTGAATACTTAACAAAATACACTCAAACTTACTAAGATACTCGAGTACAAAATAGGAGTAATTCACGCTATAAATCTCATATTCAAAATCTGTGTATTGTTCTCTCATATTCAAATCCGATGGTGGTATTGATTTCTTGCATGACCTGCACACTCTAGAGTTCTTAAATAGTATAAAATGTTTTGGTGTTCCAAATCATTAATTGCACTTAAAGGTTGAGACTTCTGTCATGTTGTTGAGAAATATTGACCATTCGATTGGACTGTGTAGTGGAACACGCTTGGTGATACCGAAGCTTTTCACTCACGTGTTTGAATGTAAGATTCTAACAGGATCAAATGTTGGACATAAGGTACTGGTACCAAGACTTTTCCTATCTCCATCTGATTTCAGGATACCCTTCAAGTTCCAGCGTAGACAATTTACTCTTATGTTTTCTTACGCAATGACAATCAACAAGAGTCAAGAGCAGTCGTTATCCCATGTCGGACTTTACATGAAAAGACCTGTGTTTATTAGTCATGGTCAATTATACGTTAATGTGTCTCGAGTCACTAATCCACAGGGATTGAAGATATTAATATGTGGTGGGACGATAATGGGGAAAAGAAAACTACTAAAAATGTTGTCTATCGAGAAATTTTTCTAAATTTGTAATACCATATAATATTGTACTTTTACTATCTATTCAATAATAATGTTATTTACTTGTCATTTACTTTTTATGATATATATATATATATATATATATATTAATGTATTTATTAAAATATTTTAATAAATATGTTCCGTGCATCGCACGGGTGAAGATACTAGTAATTATTAAATAAGGTATCCTATTTGCCAAATTTAGTAGATTGAAAAGTCAATGTAATTAATGCATTGCTATTTCTCTACAGAATTTTATTTAATTATTTTATTTATTTATCTTATATCCCATAAAATCTGTTTAAGAAAAAAAATCCCATAACATCTGCAAGTAAAAAAAAAAAGACGTAAAATCTTTACTAAAATAAAAAGACTTTGTTTATTTGTCTTATTCCATATTAACATCGATTTTGTCAAAACAAATCCCATAAAATCAGTGAAGTCAAAATTTGTACGTAAAGTCTACTTATACTTAAAAAAAAGTCAGATTCAAAATTCTTTATCTAATTCCTTTTTTTCCTTATCTAATTCCTTTTTATTATCTAATTGTCTGAAAATCTGTTCTGATTTTGTTCAATCCTCTAATTGTATTTGTATTATATTCCGTAAAATCGGTTTAATAAAAAAAATCCCATAACATCTGATAAGTAAAAAAAAAACAAAGTACGTAAAATCTTTACTAAAATAAAAAAGACTTTATTTATTATCTAATTCATTATCTAATTGTATGGAAATCTGTTCTGATTTTATGGTACGTACTACAAATTGTGCACCCGTGTTCAGGAGCTACTTAACGGGCAAGCTCTGTGGAAATGACTCATTTAGTGCTTCTGTCCCGTGCATACGGTATGTATTTTTATTACACATACTAGAAAATTGTGCACCCCGTGCATCGCACGGGCTCTGTACTAATAAATGACCTTAAAATTGTGCACCTCGTGCATCACTCGTGTTCACATTTTGGCCTATTACAGGTCACGTACTATATATATCTCGTACATTTTTTTTTTAATTCATTTATATAATTATAAGACTCGATAAATGACCTTAAAATTATACACCCCGTGCATCGCACAGGCTCTGTACTAGTTTTTTTTTTTTTTTTNNNTTTTTTTTTTTTTTTTTTTTTTTAAATGTTGTCCTTAAAATGAGGAGTTTGTTACTTTTTTATTTTCAAAAAAATTAGGTTGCTATTTAAATTTAGTCTATTGAATATTTGTGATGGTTTGACATGATGTGCATATCAAAAGTTGATAATGCACGGTAATCATCAATTAAATTTGGTTATTGGTTACAAAAAGCTATTTTTAAATTTGAATATAAATGTACGTCACGGCTGCTAATTCAATTAAACATCGGCCAATTGTATTATCCAAATTTAAAACCAGATATTCGTCTAATACAATTGTTTTCTTTGACATCTGTTTTATTATAAAAAAGTTACAACTGATTTAATAATTAAAAAGTTACGTGCTATTTTTTCTAATCATAAAAATATACTTTTGTATTTTAAAAATATCAAAAACGTTTTTTCTATATAATCGGCTAATAGCCTAATACATATGTTTTGATTAGCATGTTTTATTTAACAAAACAAATTACTACTGATTTAAGGGTAAAAATATTTAAAAAAAAAAATCATTTGTTTATTTCTTTTGAAAATATTTCTTCTAACCATCAAATCGAGCAGTTTCGATTAAAAAAAATACGGTTGCGGATAATACAACTTTACATGCTATAAAAGTCATATTGTTTACCCGTGCATTGCACGAGATACATGCTAGTGTTTAAACAAATAGATAGAGGGTGTCCTTTTTTCTTACACACTCGGTTCAAGGGCCATGGACATGTGTAGGGCACGTCGGGCTAAAGCGAAAGAATTTAGAATATGTTTTACTTTAATCCATTCACTGTCAATTACAAAGTGGCTTGAATTTACTTTTGAGAGGAACATCGAAAACTTGGAATTGAACCTTTCAGATGGTTATTGGGTTCATGGCCCAGATGTGCTTAGACTGCGTTAAAATTGTTGTGCTTAGACTGCGTTAATGTCTCTGGTGAAGCTATCGAGTTTCTCTTACGTTACTGCCCATTACTCGAGCAGTTAGTTGTCTGTTTCTCCGAATTATTGTCCAGTAACCATCCCTTGTGTTAAAGCATTTGAAGATATGGAGCTGCAATTATTTGAAATCCTTAAGAAACAGCAAAGAGATATGCTAAACAGCAGCTGGAGCCGCTAGTACCTAAGCACATTAGGTTATTTATATGTTAACCATTCCTATTTTTGGTTTCTTGTTTAATACTCGAGTGTTCTTGGTTATTTATATCATAACTAGTGTGAGTTATTATCGCATTGTTGTGATGTTATATGGTTTATTAGTGTGATGTTATATGGTTTATTAGTACTATTGAACATGTTCAATATATTTGGGATCTGCATATTTTGCGTTGTGGTCCAATGTGTTGTAATATAAGTGTTGTAAATATATTACGATGGACATTACTTTTCATGGACTAGGCCAAAGGCCCACTAGTTTTAATTAGGTCATCTTATGATATAAATTGAATGTAACACTTCGTTTAGACTTATTAAAATTAGAGTAAATTTTTCGCGCTATAATAAGAAAACACTGATTAAATTTTTGAAACACTTAATAATTTTTCGAAAAATACTTTAACTTTAATATGCATGATGCTACTCAACTATAATCTATTCTCTTAAATCTATTATGCATGCAGCCAAGTAAAATTCATTCTAGAACTAAGGCCATGAAAATTTACTGGAATTACACAAGCAGTCTGAAATTCTTAAATACTGAAATACTAGTCTGAAATTCCAAAATACTGAAACACTAGTCTGAAATATGAAATACTAAAATACTAGTTTGAAATTCTGAAATATTAAAATATTGTTATGAATGCGGAAGATTCAAACATCATAGACAAACAGACAATAAACGAAATATAAACTAAGGCATAAATAATTAAAACTATACAAAACATGTCATAACACAAATATCCTTGGTCATGACCACCACCACATCCAGCTCACGTGATACGCGGGACTTCGTCACCTAAAAAATAGTTAGTGCGGAGGCATGGGCATAATAAATCAACGATGCTCCGGCAGAACCGACACTGAATATTCAACATATTTAATAACACATCATGAAATTGACATATATATAAATAAACTGAGCTAACTATGGGACTAACGGTAAACCGGTACTCAATTTAGAGTTGAATTATTTCCATTATTTTTGTACATTAATATCATAGATTGGTTAATTGATTAAAAAAAAATCAAAACTGCAAAGATTAATAATATTTCTTAATTGTAAAGAGAAGTTTTTAATAATATATGTTTTCCTTATTTGTATTTATTTAGTTCCATGATGAGATGATATATGAAAATATAAACAATTACATTTAAAATAAAGTCTTTTTTTTTTTTAAAAAAAAAAATATGAACTCCTTTGTGCATCACACAGGATATGCGGCGGAAGGCTCTGTTGATGAGGATGTGGCGCGATGATTCAAGAACGCCTCAAGCCGCGTGTACCACGCGCGAAGGAGGCTAGCCCGGCGCGCAGCCGAGACACATGCAATTGAGCGGGACACGCCATCGCCGGGGAACGTCGAACACGAACAAGGCGCACAACCGTTGGGGAACGACGTGCGGATTGGCCGCAGAGATGGAAGGCGCAAAGGACGCAGGCGTCGATGATACACGCGCGAGCGATGCCTTAGTCCTCCAGGCAATGGGTGAGGCGCGCGAGGCCAAGGCGGCTAGGGTTCCATGACTTGGCACACAAGCATGAGATATTCTAGAAGGATTTAGATAGTTTCCTAGTTACTTTATGATTTCTAGATTGTTTAGGACTTTAAATATTTTATTGCTTTAATTAATAGCCTAGGTAGATTAGGAGTACATTTATTTGAGCCTATAACTAGGCGCATGCCCTTGTTATTTTTTATTATCGAATTTCATAAATAAAAACCGAACTTTTGTTCAACACTTTGCCTTAGAATTCTCGTGATTTCTTTTGCAATTCTATTTCGTTTCGAAGGGGAGCACACGTGAACCTTCGAGGCACTATCGTCGATTCAAGGCGCGCGCGGGGCTTACCGACAATCGGGATACGCGATCTTCATCATCTGTGCAGGTCGGTTGGAAATCGGAACCGAAATAGGACTCGAACCTGGAACCGAATATATAAATAAATAAAAATAAAAACAATTTTACCGGTGAATACAAACGGTAAAAAATATCGAACGACCCAAACTTAATCTGGGCCAACAGGGAATCCGGGCCGATTCGTTCCGGCCCCATTTTTTTATTTTTATTTTTTTAAAGAGAAACAAATGTGGGTCTTCCACGACCAGTTCCGGGCAAGGCCTGAACTGGTTCGACGATTCACAAAAATAAATATAAGTGGCCCGAAACTGACCCGAACAAACTTCGAGCTTCGTTAGAGGCTCGTGGTCAATGGGCTGGTTCGTGTCGAACAGATGCCATGTAAAGCTGTAAACGAACCGAACAGAACCGAGTTTGGGTTGTTCGAGCTCGTGTTTGTTTATGTTCGAACAATGTTCGTTTCGTTCGTTTATTTTTCGAGCAAAAATTCGTGTTCGAGTTCATTCGTTTAATTATTCGTCAAAGTTCGAGTTTGTTCGTGTTTGAATAATTTAATACACAAACTTTTTAAATATGTTTGATTAACTCGAAATTTGTTCGTTCGAACTCGAAAATAAAAATAAAATAAAAATATTTTTATATTTTATATTTTTTTATTAAAAATATTATGTAAATATATAAAAAATAAATAAAATTGTATTAAACTTTAGATTTTTATTAAAAATATTATATATATAATTAATATATATAAAATAATAAAATTATATTAAGTTAATGTTCGCGAATATAAACGAACGTTCACGAACGAGCTCGTGTTCGTTCGATTATTAAAAGAGCCTAATTTTCGAACTCGATTTAATAAACGAACGAGCTTTTGTCGAAAACGAACGAGCTCAAACGAGCTTTTGTTCGCAAAAGTTCGGTTCGTTTACCGCTCAAATGCCATGTGTAGGGCAGGTTGGGCTAAAACGGATCTGGCCCAAATTGCCATTCCTATTCCGAGCCGTGACCACGTTTCAACCCAATAAGTACACGCACATCATCTCCTTACAAGTTACATCCAAGCTCCAACCTATCTTTATCTCCAGACCTAAGATTAAAGGTTTTGTTGCAGCTCGGAGGTAAATCTTTCACATTCTCTTGTTAAATAGAGAGTTTTCCCTTTATTTGATGCATATGTACATAAAATATCCTGATCTGTTGTAGATCTGCGTTTGGTCAATTCAAACTCCACAGATTGTTGCGCGCTTTGATGGCTGGCAGGCGTGTCAACCTTGATTCCAAGTTCGGAATTAAAAAGGTAATATTTTTCAGACCCAAAATGGTGAAATTTGAGTTGAGATTGAAAAAAGGTGAAATTTTTGAGTCTGAATAAGGTGAGACCGTATTTTTTATCCGGCAACAAAAAAGAGTGAAAATTGATAAGATTTATGTTGTGATTTTTGTTTAACGAAGAGTGTGAATGTGTTGTATGAACTTGTTTGGGCGTTTGTTTGACCTACAGTGTCATTGTGTTTTGGCAGATAGATGCTCTGTGTTTCAGGCTAACCTTCATTCCTCTTACGAATATCTATTTTCTGGTCTGAAGCCTTTTGAAAATAAATATTTTTCATACATATTTGCTAGTTCTTTTTACATGAATTTGCATTATCATTTAGATTTCTTTATCACATTAGATTTATTTTATGGTAGACCTGCAAATCTCAACCATAAAACAATTTTTTTTTTTTTTTTTTTTTTTTNNNTTCCCTATAGAATTGAGAAGCAAGAACATGTTTTTTTTTTACTGAGTTCCACATGCAAGTTGTTGATTATTGCATTCTTAATGGGTTATCGCCATGTTTGTTTGATAGTGTGTTGAGAGATACAACCATGGTGATGATCTTATAAGTCGGTTGCCTGATGACATTCTCCTTGTTATCCTATCTTCCCTCCCACTGAAAGAAGCTGGCCGCACAAGTGTTCTTTCATCTCGCTGGAGAAACTTGTGGAGTTACACCTCATATCTCTACTTCGATGACCATAGCTCCATGGAGAAGATTATCCAGGTCCCAGATTCCCTCTCTGTAGAGAGGGAAAAGTATGTAAGATGGGTGGATTCGGTTCTCCAATCACACAGAGGATTCAGCTTGAAAGAATTAAGAATATGTTTTAGTTTAGTCCAATCACCGTCAATTACGAAGTGGATTGAATTTGCTTTTGAGAGGCACATCGAAAAGTTGGAATTGAACCTTTCAGATGGTGATTATGTTCACGACCCAGATGAAACGTACGTGTTTCCTCAAGAGTTGTTATGGGAAAATAACAGTTCCTATAATCCTTATAAATCTAGCAGACTTTTCAACTATAAAACCATAAAAATATTGAGCTTCAGCTGCATTAATGTCTCTCGTGAAGCTATCGAGTTTTTCTTTCGTTACTGCCCATTGCTGGAGCAGTTAGTTGTCCATTTCTCCGTTGTATTGACCAGTCTTGAAGTTTGTGGACCATCCCTTGTGTTAAAGCATTTGGAGATATGCAAGTGCAGTTATTTGGAATCCTTAAGAATTTCTGCTCCAAATCTTAGTACGCTTATACTTGGTAAAATAGAAGGCCTCTTGCTTGAGGATGTTCCAGTGCTTCGTGACGTTTATGTGAACTTTAATGACAGTCGGCCTGATTCTTTTTATGTACAAAAGCTAGTTCCCACACTGCTTTGCTGTCTTTCCCACTTGGAGATTCTCACCTTCAATATTTATCTTAGGAATGTAAGTTGTCTTTCTATTTTGTTTATATTCACTTACTGGTGCCTAATGATAGTAAAGTAAATATAGCATGGTTAATTTCTGCCTTTGCATTATAAAACATAATAATAGAGCCCTATTGCGGATTTGCCAACTGTTAAATTTGGTGGCTAACACAATACTCGAATGGTTGTCAAATCAACTATGGAGATTCATTGTTTGAAGCTTATTTGTGTTTATAGAAAATTTCAGGTTAAATAAGTAAAAAAAAAAAAAAAAAAAAAAAAAAAAACTAAATAGTTTATAATTCTAGCATCCTTTGAAAATTTGCATTTCTACACTTTACCATCCATTTTTATTTTTTAATAAATGTCTTCTGATGATTTTTTTTTTTTTTTCCCATATGCTTTCTTAGCATTTTGGTTATGTAAAATTTGACAATAACCAGTTTTGTATAAGAACAATATTTTAAACTGTTTAGAGCTTGTTTGGAAACACTTCACGAATGGACTTTTGAATGCAAAAGTCCATTTCGTGTTTGGTGCTAATTTAAGAATGGACTTGTCGAAAAGTTGTTTCTCCAAAAATTCCATTCTATAGAAATAAAGGATGAGGACTTCTGGAGAATTCTATTTTCCATAAGTCCATTTCGAGAAATGGTTTTTTCCAAAAGTGCACCCAAACAAGCACTTGAGATAATCTTTCGATAGTTTCTGACTGAACTATCTTTTGGCAATCTTTTTTGAACGATATTGAAAGCTACAATATCCATAAATATATTTAAAGATTAAGCAAGAATTGTCAAAAAGTAACTCAAGTGGAAGGTATTTAAAGGAAGGCCCAGTGAGTCTGTATATGCAACTCTTACGAGTTGATATTTACTGTTTTGGCAGGAGGTTCTATCGACGCTCAATTTCCCTGTGATGCCTAAACTTAGGAAGTTGGTCTTCATTAAAGGTTTAAGTGGAGTGGATTCAAGTCTGCTAGAACTAACTCATTTTATCAAGGCATCTCCCAACTTGCAAGAATTTGAGTTGAAGGTTGGTCTATCCTAAACATGTTTGAAAATATTTATCGCTACAATCTTAAACTGGTCATCATTGAATGGCTTTATGGCTTGTATTGTTTTATCTTAAATTTTACATGTTAAATTAATGTGTGAACTTTATTATATTTTCCTTAATATTTGCAGCAATCATGGTTTGAAGCGGAAAGGTCAGATAGAGAAATCCAGAAGGGAGTTAAGCAGTTTCCACTGCACCAGCACTTGAATGTTTTTCGGTTTTCAGGTTATTATGGTTGCCCGAGTGATGTTGAATTAGTCAACTACTTGTTGGAGAGTTGTGTCGCGCTTAGGGAGATCATTGTTGATACCCAAGCTCCGATACATCTGGCTTACGAGGCAGTTGATCCTGAAGAATTAAAATTGGCCGAAATAGCAAAGGTTTATGCTAAACAGCAGCTGGAGCCGCTAGTACCTAAGCACATTAGGTTATTTATATGTTAACCATTCCTAATTTTGGTTTCTTGTTTAATACTAAACTTTTCTTTGTTATTTATATTAGAACTAGTGTGAGTTATTATCGCTTTGTTGTGATGTATGTTTTATTAGTACTATCGATCGAATACTATTTTGTTGTGGTATCTTGTATTTGAAATATATTTACCATCTGCTTAATTTGCGTTGTGGTCCAATGTCAAGGTTAGTGAGTTATAATGCCAACCTCCGTCATTGAATGTTGTTTGTTTTTTATTGGATTAATTGTTAAATAAACTTAATCTTTTGGTGTTTAGAAATTTTATCTTAATTTTTGATTAATTGCAATATAATCTCCACTTTAATTTACTTATTGCGGGGTGCAGAGTGATTGATTTTAGGGATTTGTGGATCGATTTTGTGTCCAAGTCTTCCATTAACACGGATTTTTATGCCATTCACGTAGCAAGTTGACAACTTCCACGTATTTAATGTATATACACGCTTAAAGCCAAAAATTCCACGTTAATGTAAGCTACCGGTGATGAGTATCCTCCTAGATCTGGAGTGAACACTGATTCACTCCAGATCTAAGAGGATACTCATCACCGGTCTGTTTGAACCGATCTGGTTCAAATATGATCTCCGATCTGTTTGAACCGCCTTCAAATCAACCAGTTTTTTGTAGGTCCAATCAGTTTTAGGCTCGACTTGTAATAAGTAAATTACGATCGAGATTATATTGCAATTACTCAAAGATTGGAATAAAATTGCCAAACGCAAAAAAGTTTAGGTTTGTTTAACAATTAACTCTTTTTTTATTTGAGTAATGCTATTTAGCCCACTTAGTTAACAACTTGGGTGGTATTGTCAAAACATTAAGAAATAATGCATTTGCACTTATGTTTGTTGGGTTTTGCTCTTTGTCCCACATCGATTGTGGAATGAAAGAGAGAGAGATTTTTCTCCTATATAAGAAAGTGCTACTTCTTATGTAAAATCATCCCACAGAGTTATTGTGTTAACAATTAATCTCTGGTAAAAAATTCCTTAGGGTAAAAATTCCTTAGGGTGAGAGTTAGGGTTAACGAGTAGAAAATTCTGTGGGGTAATTTTGGGTAAGTGAGTGGTAGAAAAATTGTGTAATTTTTTTTACATAGTGGATTTTCTACGGCCTTGTTGCCCTGGTGGTTTTTCCCTCTTCGTTAACAGAGGGTTTTCCACGTTAAATTTTGTGTTCTCCAGTTTTTTTATTTTCAGAGGATCTTGGGCGGAGTTTCGGTGTGATCGAAATTCCCAATAAGTGGTATTAGAGCAAGGTTAGCCTAGTTGGTATTCTGAGTATGCTCTGTGGTTGCAGTTTTGTCTGATCTTCCACATCAGAAAAGATACCAAAGAGGTTTGTTCGTGCGGTGGAGCTAGTGACGGGTGGAGCTTGTGCACAGAGAGTTTTTTTGGGCAGTGGAGGGAATAGTTAATGTGTAAGTAGGTTCTGTCTAGGAGACTGGTTTTTAAGTGGGACTGTTGTGACCCCACCAGCCTTTCCTGGGAGCTTACTTAGAAGGGTAATTCTTTAGGGGCAGGCCGCTACCCTCCCTGAGAATTTATCTGATCAGTACTGTTCAAGGTTGCTCGGTTTTCTGCGAAGTCAGTGTTCACTAATTTACGAAGATGTCTGGAAATAAGATATCGAATCTGGCGAGATTTGATGTGGAGAAATTCGACGGAAAAATCAACTTTGGCTTGTGGCAAGTGCAAGTGAAGGACGTGTTGATTCAGTCGGGGTTACACAAAGCTTTGAAGGGCTCAGAAATTCCCAAAGGCAGTGCTACCAGCACCACTGAAGAAAAAGCTGGTGTGAGCAAATCTGGAATGAGCGATGAAGATTGGGAGGAGCTGGATTTGAGAGCGGCAAGCGCGATACGACTGTGTTTGGCCAAGAATGTTCTTGCTAATGTGCATGGAATTTCGACGGCAAAAGCATTATGGGACAAGCTTGAGGAGTTGTATCAGGCTAAAAGGGTCTCAAATCGGGTATATCTGAAGGAACAGTTTCACACATTGCGAATGACTGAAGGTCAAAGCATCTCAGATCACTTAAGCGTTCTCAATGGGATCGTCTCGGAGCTGGAATCCATTGGAGTGAAGATTGATGATGAGGATCAGGCGTTGAGACTCATCTGGTCTCTTCCAACTTCTTATGAACACATGAAGCCGATCTTGATTCATGGGAAGGAGAAAATTGTATTTTCTGAAGTCACTGGTAAACTTCTTGCGGAAGAGAGAAGGCTAGATGGTGAACGAAACAATTCACCGAAAGGTCAAGTCATGCTCGTCGGTGACGGAAAGAAGAGGAACTCCAGGAAGAAGCAAGTCGTGATTTGCTGGACGTGTGGACAATCTGGGCACGTAAAAAGAAATTGTCCGAAAGGAGGAGCAGGTTCGGCAAAAGGCTCCAAGTCGGTAAGTGGAGATACCGAAGAAGCTAATTTTGTCTCTCTCTCCATGGATGAGTTTTGCTAAGAGAGAAAGGGGAGTCCTTATGGCATGTCGCTAAGTGTCATGAAAGAGGACGTGTTAAAATTAGCGGGTCTACAGTTTACACACGGGCATTGGTTTGGCGGTGATGCAAGGTGTGTGGTGGAAAAAGCGTGTCGAGGGCTGATGAACTTCCAGGAAAGCCAAACGTGGAAGTTGCACCATAGATTTCAGCAAGGTTATTTCGACATGGGCCGAAGAAATGCTTGGATGCGAGTCCGAGTGGATATGCTTTTATGGTGGAGCATGATGGCGAAAGCTATGAAAAATTTCATCAAAGTGAATAGTGGCTGTCAGATGGGCCAAAATCGCAAGGTGGAGTTTGTTGGGTTTTGCACTTTGTCCCACATCGATTGTGGAATGAAAGAGAGAGAGAGATTTTTCTCCTATATAAGAAAGTGCTACTTCTTATGTAAAATCATCCCACATAGTTATTATGTTAACAATTAATCTCTGGTAAAAAATTTCTTAGGGTAAAAATTCCTTAGGGTGAGAGTTAGGGTTAACGAGTAGAAAATTCTGTGGGGTAATTTTGGGTAAGTGAGTGGTAGAAAAATTGTGTAATTTTTTTTTACATAGTGGATTTTCTACGGCCTTGTTGCTCTGGTGGTTTTTCCCTCTTCGTTAACAGAGAGTTTTCCACGTTAAATTTTGTGTTCTCCAGTTTTTTATTTTCAGAGAATCTTGGGCGGAGTTTCAGTGTGATCGAAATTCCCAATACTGTTGTACACAAGTTGTCATCAAGTCGACTCTATAGCATTACTCTTTTTATTTTCATGTTATCTGTGTGATTCTTTGAGCATTTATTAGTAATGTATTTATGTTTGAAAACTCTTATTTCAGATTTTACTATGAATTTTTACTTTGTATAATAGTAATTATGAAAATGAGGCATAGAGGGGGTTTGTTATGTAAAAATCGTGCAGGTTGAAATAGTGATTCTAAGCGATAATTTTAGTATTATCGAATATTTACACAAAAGTTGGTATGGAATATTAATGCACATTATATTATACAAAAAATAAGAGATATGCTATTTAAATAAATTTAATTAATAGCACAATTTGCCATAATCAGTATGCTAATGATAAAGGCCACACAGAAACTTTTGCTAAAAATATAAACAAATTGCCATGTATGTTTTATAAGCAAATACAATGTTTTACATATCGTACCATATTGTCTGATATTAGCAGTAATATCGGATACCAGTGGTCTGATCGATACGGTATCCCTTTAAATACCATTTTTGCCAAATACTGGTTTATACCGATTTCATACCAAAAAAATACCAGCCCAAATACATAATATATTGGATTAAAAAAAATGTTTGCGCCTGCAAACATTTTGCTCCACCTCGGCCCTAGGTGGTCCCTTCGCTTGAGCCATCGTCCTCCCTAGCTGCAATTTGGCTAGATCTAGTTGCGCTTGCTTGGGAACCACCACTCATTGGATCGCTCGAGCCTCTTGCACCTGGCTCGAGCTTGCAACATCAACTATAACTCCCTAAGCCTGTAGGCAGACGCATCAGGTTATCGGAGTCTGAGAAGGTCCAGAGAATTCGAGCGGTGGCCTGCTCAGAGGGGACAAGTGTTCGGCCACTCATCGTCAAAAGTATGCTCCAAGTTTTTTTTCTGGGAATTTCGCCGACCAAGGCTATGGTGCTTGTTGGCTTTTTGATCGGAAGTCTCAGAGACGGCGCCAAATGGTACGTCAAATGAGCTCCTCGCTGGTTGAATGCCTTTAGACCTACAAAACTCTCACACCGGAGGGGTTATCCCGCGATGTGTCTTCGATGCTTAAGTTAATACTTGTAGAAGATGAAATGCAGTATGAAATATATGTAGAGAGTGTATAATGCAATTCAGGCATATTTCACTCTCTTATATGGGGAGATGATAACTTTTTGCCCAAGATTGCCCGAATGAACTGTCCGGACTGCCTCATTATGTTATGCCACGTGGTCCTATCCACGTGGGGGGTCAGGTCCACATAATATTTATTCTTATCCTTTTGTCTACTTCTTTAGGTGGTATAACCGTATGATCGACCCTGATTACCTAGAGGTGGAGTACTATCGATGTCAAGCTCTGCTGCTACAACCGATCCTTCGATTAGATGCATCTTCAGGCCGAACATCAATCAGGCCATCCGAAGGCCCTAATTCTACATGTCGGTTTCCCCCGCGTCCTTGATGTCTTTTTCGACCTGTGAAGTCTTCTTTCTTCGCTCAACCTGATGATTGACCCGGTTCAGTTCAGTTGCTTCCTCTGTCTAGTCGACCTGGTACGGTTACCCATGTCATCTCCCTCCCCTCCCTCCCACTTTGGTTAAGTTAAGATGTCTTGATCCAAGAGTGAAAATGATTATCTTTGATTCTAGCATTATGCTTTTTTCATTATTTTTTTCAACTTTTCTTTTATTTTTTCTTTTGGGCCACTTCTCCCACTCCTCGTCCTCCTCTCCAACTTTGCGATGAGACCGAAACCGAAGATGGGGATACTACTCCCTCTTCCTAACCTATCCAATCAACTCGCGAAATTCCTATAGGTGTACCTATCCCTGGAGCCATAAAAACCATCGTTTAATACGTGGCCTTTATTGCTCGACAACAAAACATCTTCCTTTCCATCGAGGACTCCTGGATTGACCACTTCTTAGCCCAATGTTGTTTGCCCGTAGGTTGGCACGTGTCGCCTCGACCCGTGGATGCCTACAGCCACCCACCTACCGGTTGTCTAATCTTTTTCCAGGACTAAATCGACCTAGGTCTTAGGTTTCTTCTCAGACCTTCTCTTCTCGACCTGTGCAATGTGTTCGAGATATCCATAAATCAACTTTCGCCTAATGTCGTTCAACAACTAGTCTTCTATTCCATACTCTCTTACCACATACTAGGTTTCATCGACCTCGACTTTTTATACCATTGTATATTTCTAAGGGCAAAAAAAGTACCCTTTACTTGTTCTGGTTTTCCCCTCAAGAACGTCCCTGGTACATCTCTTACTGTGGTTGTCAAAACATGTTTTGCGGCTTTTTCTACCAGTTCTTAACATGAAAATGTTTAATATGTTTAATATGTTTAATATGTTTAACATGAAAATTATTTATTCTTAACATGAAAATGTTTAATATGTTTGTAGAAAAGGTACAGGTTATCACTTCATTAAATATGTTTATTATATGTTGTTGTTTCACGTGTAACTAATAGAAGGGGTTGGAGATATTAGTTTTTGAGAATAACGTGTTGACCAACAATCAAACTCATAATGTTGTGTACAAGGAGGTCTTTAATAATATATGCTTGTATCTTTGTCGAATATTATCATATTGTACAATTTTCCTACGTATTATAAATCTCTTTATTTAATATTATATTATAATATAATATTTTTCAAATAAATATATCCCGTGCATCTGCACTAGTATTTTTTAAAAACCGTATATCCGCAATTATTTGCCTCAGTGCTTAGTACTAGTACAAATCTCGTGCGATGCACGGGTAAGAGAGATTCATTAATATTTATAAATAAAAAATACTTATTAAATAATATTTTCAAAAATTAAAAATGCGAATTCAATATATAATACAATTTAATAATAATTTTAAAAATTGTGCAAAATTACATAATAATTTTAATTTAAAATTAGTACACAACCCATACAGTGTACGTAAATGATGATAGAGTACATTCTCTTCATTTCATAATAAGTATCAGTGTAATTTATTTTTTCAAAAATTCGATTTGACTGCACTGTGATTTCATATAACAATTATTTTGGTAAAATTTTATCATATATTTAAAAATTATATGTGAATAATATGTATAATTATTAAACTTCTATTGTTTCATTAATTAATATGAATTTATTTTTGTATAGACTATCCAAATAAAAAAAAAATAAGTAGTTGAGTAATTTATTAAACTATAAACAATTGATTATTCCATTTACGTATTAATATTGACCCGTAAATTATGAATAATTACATATTTGACTTCTGAATTTGGATTCCAAATTCGGAATACACAATAAATTCTCTTTTACACACACACATACACACATATATTATCTCGCAATTTTCTATATTTGTTGTCGGTTACCTTATCGTTTAAATTTATCAATTTATTCTCTTGGATTAAATTTGTTCAAATATCTTTCTAATTTAAAGAGGAATACATACTAATTTTGATGGATCATCATCAATATCTGATGCAAGTTATTATGACACATCTCGCACTGTTTTTATAAAAAAAATCAACTTGAAAATTGACTTTGGTACCAATAATAAATAAAATTCATACCAATTATTTTATTTTTAAAATTTCCATATACACTTCTATCAGTACCAAACAAAATTCATACCATTTAGATTTAGACATTTCCTACCAAAATAAAATTGATCTTTTTGTACCATAAATTATGACATATATTAATAGCAACACATTTCCTACAAAAAATAAAAAGACCATTAGATACCTCAAGTAAAATCGCCCACTTTATATCAACACCGAATTTTTTATTTTTGTCAATTTTATACCATAAATTGATTAATTAATTTCTAGAGACAGGGTTTTTGAATGTTTTTTAAAAAATTATCTATTTTAGTACTTTAAAAATTTTAGACGGGATTTTAGTTTCAATTTTAGATAAATACAAACCTATATATATAAGCACTGAAATCAAACTATTTTTCCTCCTCATCCCACAATCTCCCAACAACATCGGAACTCGAAATCGAAATTCCTATAAATTTATATTTTTTTCCACTAAGACCAAACCTAAAAAGATAATAATAATAATAATAATAATAATAATAATAATAATAATAATAATAATAATAATAATAATAATTAATGGACAATGCACTACATCACGAAAATCATCTCCTTTATCTGGCGATTCTCGGCAAATAAAGCTCCTCCTGCGGCATCTCGTTTTTCTTCCGATTTGACCTCTTTCGGCGGCAGCGAGGCCGGTCCTGCGGCCGCCGCTGACTGCCTATTCCTTTTCCGCTGTCACTTTCCCCCAATTTGTAACCATGGCTTTTCTTTTTTTCTTCCCCGATTTGTTGATGGGCGGTGATTGAGGTACAACAATCGGTGGTTTTCGATCTTAATTTGAGTTTGTTGAGGCTGCTCCTGGGGATTGGGAGCCCTGATTGTTGTCCTCGTTCTTGGGCTGGTTTGTGTGGTGGTTTGGCGCAGGGGGAGTTTCGGTGGTTAGGGTTCGAATGGGAGTCCGAGGTTTTGCGGCGAGGTCGACTTGCTGGGTTGTCTCGGCCGTTTGCGAGCCTGGGGTTGGTGGTTCAGGGCGGTTGGTTTGGGCTCTGTGGCGATTGCAGGGGTCCTGGTTCCGGCTTGGTGGTTGGCGATTGGGGAAGGCGGGTTGTGTCTTCGGCTGTGGTTGTGCGGGGGTGTTGGTGGTGGTTGGGAAAGAGGGGCTCCGGTGGCTGCTGTGTTTATGCGTGGTGGTTGTCGGGGCTGGGGTCTGGGCAGGGTGCGGCTATCCCAGTGCATTTCTTGTTGGGCTGCTTGGGATCCGGTATTTCTGAGTCGGGCTAGTGGTGTTAGCCTTGCTCGGATTACTCCGGTTGGGGTTGCTGGTTTGGTCTCCTCGGTCAATGGCTTCCGTCCTTTGGGTTGGGTTCGGGGGCGAAGTCCTGCATCGTGCTAGGCCTTTGGCAGTTTCCGGTGTAGGTGCTTGGCTAGGGGCCTTTCCTAGAGTAGGTTGTAGCTGCTTCTTCGGTTTTGTCAGTTCTCCGGAAGAGGGTTGTTTAATTTTTGCTTTCTAGATTGTTTGTTTTGTAGGTTGTCCTTTTATTTGCTCAGTAGGGTTGTTGTTTTGTTTCGGAGATGGATTCAGGCTAGGCATTGTGCAGTGGCTCTGTGTTTCATTTTCCTTTATTTTCGTTTTTGGAGT
>CACSLK010000984.1:16554461-16567379 GCA_902706635.1 Striga hermonthica
CGGTTGCAGGAAGCCCTAGTACGATGATATGCAGCAGTGAAGAAAAGGGAAAAGTTCCTCAAGGATGGGTATTTATAAGGGCAAAGAAGAATGGCCGACCGTAGGATTAAAAGCAAAAAATCCAACGGCAGAAGCTAGAAGGGGCGTGCAAGTGGGCGCGAAGATCGAGGTAACACAAGCCACGAGGTCATCATTAGTCTTGAGCAAATGAAAAGACGCGTCCTAAAAAGCGGACAGGTGGCGAAGTTTGAAATTCAAAAAGCGAAAAGTGGCGGTTAGAGAAGGAAACGAAAGTATAAGAGAAAATGGGCTAGATGGTCGAAGACGAAGCAACAGGATCTCCTCGACACAGATCAAAACTTACTCTTAGATCGAGTCGTTCAGACTCGACCAGAGTGGGGGGACTAGATGATATGGGATATTATATACTGGACCGGTTTATAGGACTAATCGAAGAAGACCGATCGGTTTGCTGGATTATCTAGGGGGAATAAGATCGAATGGCATGGTTGAGTAGGACCAGACACCGGTCGCTAGAACATCGAGCAGATAACGACAGTTAAGGAGAGCAGAGGTGGTCGACAGATACAGGTCATCTGAGGATATGGTCGAGGGAGGACGATCGAGGAAACACAGACGTACATAACTGGTAGAGCATCGGAGCACAAGGAAATCTCCAGCACATGAGGAGGAGGACACGCGGCGCATTATTAGTGGTCAACAGCCGTAACCGACTCTGACATTCTCTGACAAAGGTGACGCGTTTTCTGACACTGAGGATAGTGGAGGCGCGCGATCGTACGGACGAGCAGAGGACAATTGGCCAAACGCACCCGACTCGCGCGTGCAACTCAGGTAACTCGCCCTTATAAATAGGGGCGGGAATCCTCATTTTCAACATGATCTTACATACTCTGACATTTCTCTATACACTAATATCATCTCTCAAGATCTGACTTGAGCGTTGGAGGCTCTTCACCGGAAAACACCTCCGGTGTGGGAGTTTCGTGCAGGTTCTGCGTTCAGCCGGCGAGGAAAGCAAGCTCAAGGCGAATTCCAGCCGGGCAGGGTGCGAGACCTGTATTAGTACTGGTCTACAGATATTAAAATAATTGAAATTATTAGTGATTCTTTTTGCATTGAAGTGTGTTTTGAGATGGCTGGTTCCACTAGGAGGTTTTGGGGTATTTTTGTCTATGCTAGTAATGACTCTAATGTCAGAGCTAGACAATGGGAAGTCCTAGTGAGACATAGCTTAAGGTGGAGGGAGTGTTGGTTTTTGGGAGGGGACTTTAATGATATTGTGGGAAGAGAAGAGAAGAGGGGAGGAAGAGATAGGACTGAGGGAAGCTTTAGGAAGTTCAGAGAGTTTATATCAACTCTTCAATTAGTAGATGCTGGTTTTGTAGGGTACCCATATACATGAGCTAATAATAGGCTTAATGAAGGCTATGTTGAAGAGAGGTTAGATAGGGTTTTATTGTCTCCTGAATGGGCCCAAACCTTCCCCCAGTCTACTGTTCATCATGTGCATCTTATATCCTCTGACCATTGTCTGCTCTTACTCAACACTGAAAAAGAAAGCAGGAAGTGGAAAAAAAGGTTCTATCTGGATGGTAGATGGATTATAATGGAAGGGTTCAAAGAAGTCATAGCTGAGGCTTGGACACAGAAGGCAAATGGAGTGGGGTTGTACAAGATCCAAAACAAAATCAGAAACATCAAGATGGCTCTGCTGGGGTGGAAGACCAAGTTTGTGACAAACTCAGCTATACTTATAGAAACCTACAACTCAAGGCTGAATGTGCTAAGAGAACTTGGAGGTGACAGAGATTGAAAGGAGTGGGTTGAGCTGCAGAAAAAAGTACACCAGGCTTACCATGATGAGGAAATGTATTGGAAACAGAAAGCAAGGATCCAGTGGTTGAAATTGGGAGACAAAAATACCAGGTACTTTCATGCCTGTGTAAATCAAAAAAGAAAAAAGAACTGCATAGAAAGACTGGTCAGAAGAGATGGTGGGGTATGTCAAAATGTAAAAGATATTGTTACAAAAATAGAAGATTTCTTCAGCAACCTGTTCAATTCTTCCTGTCCAAGAATAGAGCAATGCAGTTTGGAGGGCATGCAGACAGTGATAACTGATGATCTAAATCAAGCCTTAATTTCAACAGTTCAAGAGGAAGAAATCAGAAGAGCCTTGATGGAGATGAATCCCCACAAAGTACCTGGTATAGATGGTATGACCCCTCTCCTTTTTCAATCTTGCTGGTCTATTGTCAAATATGATCTATGTTCAGCCATTCAAAAATTTTTCCAAAACTGTGCTATCCCCCAAAAAACCAACCACACTGTGATTACTCTTATACCAAAAATTCAGCACCCATCTTTTATCACTGATTACAGACCTATAAGCCTATGTACAGTTACTTATAAGATAATCTCTAAGATATTAGCTAATAGATTAAAAAATGTCCTAAATCTTTGTATTTCCCCAAACCAGTCTGCCTTTGTTCCAGACAGACAGATTTTGGATAGTGTAGTAATAGCTAATGAGGTTATTCACTTTTTGAATAGTAAGAAAAAAGGGAAAGAGGCTTATATGGCTTTAAAAATTGATATGGCTAAGGCCTACGATCGAGTAGAATGGAATTTCCTTATGCAAATCCTTTTGAAAATGGGCTTTAGCAATATTTTTGTTTCTTGGATTTTTGCCTGCTTGAATTCATCTTCATTTTCTTTCAACATTAATGGCCATCCTACTGGTTTTGTTAAGCCTTCTAGAGGGCTTAGGCAGGGTGACCCTCTGTCACCCTACCTTTTTATTATTTTGAGTGAAGCCCTAACTAACCTGATCAACCAAGCTTGTGCTAATACCAACTTGCAAGGTATTAAAATAGGTAAATTTTCCCCTGCAGTAACTCATCTTCTTTTTGCAGATGATTCCATCTTTTTTTGTAAAGCTTCAGTGTCTAATGCTAGAGCCCTTTCTTCTATTTTAGATAATTTTGGTCAAGCTTCTGGTCAAATCATTAACCTCAGTAAGTCTTCTATCCTTTTCTCCAAAAATGCACTGGATGAGGTTAAAGATGAGATCTGTTATTATTTTGATGGGATTGTAGTAGTCAAGTCTTCTAATTACTTAGGGCTTCCATTAGGTATTGGTAGGTCCAAAATTGAAACTTTCAGATTTGTGTCAGAAAGAGTCATTTCTAGAGTTACAAACTGGAAAAATCACTTTCTTAGTGAAGCTGGGAGGGATATTTTAATTAAAACTGTGCTCAATGCCTTACCCACTTATGTTATGTCTTGTTTTAAACTTCCTAAAATGATGTGTCAGGATATTTGTAGATCTGTTGGTGATTTTTGGTGGGGATCTAATGAGGGGGGAAAAAAGGAGATTCACTGGGGTAGTTGGGAAAATCTCACTAAGTCAAAGGAATGTGGGGGGTTGAGATTCAAAAATCTTACCTTATTCAATGAGGCATTGCTTGTGAAACAACTTTGGAGAATTATTACCAAACCAAATCTTTTGATCAGTAAGGTTCTGAAGGGTAAATACTTCCACAACCAAAATCTGATGGAGGTTTGTCCTAGGAGCTTAGATTCTTGGTTGTGGAAGTCATGGTTGAATGTCAGGCATGTTCTTAAATTGGGGTTGATGTATAAAGTGGGGGATGGGTGTACCATATCCATTTGGGAGTCTCCTTGGTTACCTAAAAACCCTTCCTTTAAACCGTTGTGCTTGTTTGAAAGAGATAGAGGAGTTCTTAAAACAGTTAATGAGCTACAGAAAAATGAGGGTGAGGGATGGGACAAAGACCTTATAGAGCAAACATTTCACCCTGCTGATGCTAGACAGATTCTGCAGCTTCCCTCTCCCAAAAGAGGGTCTAAAGATAGAGCAGTGTGGTACCCTAATTCTAATGGCAAATTTACAGTCAAATCTGCATACAAGCTGCTAGAAGAGAAGATAAAGAATAACACTGGAATCCCATGCTCCAGTAAAAATCTTAAATTTATGAAAAAGATGTGGAGGAAAACCTGGAGCCTCAATGTCAAAAATAAAATAAAGATGTTTATGTGGAGATGTTGGCACATGTTCTTGGCTACTAAAGACCAGATTAGAAGAAGAGGAATGCTTGAAGACAGTATTTGTAGTGCATGTGGGGAAATGGATGAAGACCTTGAACACATTTTCTTTAACTGTAGCAGAGCTCAAAGGGTGTGGAAACTGGCTGGAGTACAATGGGAAGGTCTAAAGAGAATGGAACACTCATTTCAATTGTGGTGGAGAGAGATTTGTTTGATTGAAAAGGGCAGCTGCTTGAAGGACAGAATAGAATTAACAACCTACATCCTTTGGTGGCTGCGGAAGACCCGCAATATTTGGCTATTCAAGAAACAATGGGTGGAGGATAAAGAGATTGCAGATAAAGCACTTCAGGACTGGCAGGAATTTTCAGATGCACAAGCCTTGACTTCTTTGCAGAACTGAGCATACAGGATAAGAAGAATGGTAGGTCAATCTTGTTATTGTCAGTGCCCCTTCTTGTCTTGGATGCAAGATTTGCTGCACACAATTTAGATGGTAGTCTCAGAGCCTATGGTGGTTTAGTGTGGTGTTGTAAATGTTTTGGCCTCTCTTTTGGTTGTATATATTTAATCCAGTTTGGTTAGCAGGCTTATTTTGTATAGGTTTTGTTTAAGTAGGGGATGAAATTAGCATATTCACATCCCCCTTTTGTTTTTTAGCTTCAGTTGATGTCCGCATGTAAAACAGTTGTTCTGATTCTGAGCTAATAAAATTTATCCGTTTGGAAAAAAAAAAAAATAGGATAGGATAATAAAAATTATCCCCGTAAAACTAATGTTTACTACAAATGACAGAGATAGGATATAGCTTATGTGGCGTATATGTGGCAGCAGGGCCCACACGATAATCATCTATAGGGCGATAATTTCATTCTGAGGGGACCTCGAATTATTTATCCCTCTTTAAAAATGCCCATTTTGTTCTCGGAATTTTTAATCTCATAATGTAAACATAGGATTGATATGCTGACGTGCCAAGTTGGTTGGTTGACCACTTTGTATAATCCTATTTAGCGAAGTAAATAACGCCTCAAAGGCTTTCATCATAACCTCACTTCCAAAAGGTCAAAACAATAAATAATAAAATTAAAATGACATTTAAGTATTTAACACATCTGATCAATATCCCAAAAAGGAGGAAAAACTGAAAGAAAAAGCCATTTATGTCATAATAGTTTTTTATCTTTCAAAATCCATAAATCTCAGTCCCCATATATCTTCATAGAACAAAAGCCATTGTTAGTGAGGTCCCATTTCTTAAACAAACACCATTTGCAGTTCTACAACACAACCAGCCATCACCTTATAGAAGGAAGTAAGCCTCGGTATATCTTCAGTTCGTCAAATTTTTAGAACATTGCATAATTTTACAGGCGATTGTCTGAGTCTATAAACACTAATTACATTATTTCGTTCGAAAATACGAACTACTTCCTATCTTTCACCGAAATGGTGAAAATAAACTTTGAACACAATCTAACCAAGTTAAACCGACCAGCCAAAAGTTGTACACAACCTAATATTCTAATAATGGTTGCCATCTACCACAAACAAGTATAAACAACACGGCGTAAAAAAACAAAAGGTCAGATCCACATCAGAACCTAAAAACATCACAAACCCAGCATTGATGAAATTGGGAGGAGAAAAAAAAACAACTAATAACAGCATTGATGAACAAAACCAACAATCATCTCCTATAGCATCTACACAATTGAGGAAACCTGTTCAAATTATAAGGAAAATTCACGAAAACATTATCCGTCACGTACCTGGATTAAAAGAAGTCTCATATCTTCTAAGTAGCAAAATAGTACGTTAATATATCCATGTTTGGTTGAGCAGCGTCCCAGGGGATTTAGGTCATTCATCATTTGACAGTTTCATCATAACCAAGATTACAACCCACATAGATAATCAATTTGCTTC
Organism: Striga hermonthica; assembly: GCA_902706635.1. NCBI lineage: Eukaryota > Viridiplantae > Streptophyta > Magnoliopsida > Lamiales > Orobanchaceae > Striga > Striga hermonthica. The sequence goes on from CACSLK010000984.1 coordinate 16,560,486, forward strand.
AATAATCTTGCTATGAAAGCCAAAATTTGTAACTAACAACATTACTATTTCAAGAATATCTTGAACCAAGAAACATTAAAGCAAATTGTATCTTTAACAGCCAAGATCACCCTCAGAAAAAGTAAAAACGGCGCTACAAATAGCACAAAACCAGTCTTGAAAGAATCGTTCCCACACCACTAGACTACACAAAATTACTGATTCCTTCAACTACCCAAAATTTGAACAGCTAAAAACCAAATCATTCATCCAAGGTGCTGCTTCAAAAGCCACAACAACTAGAACTCTAACTCCCAAGTCAGAAAACCACCAAGAAGCTTCTGCTTCCATGCCCCATGTCATCACAAAACTGAGTGCCCGCATGCATTTCAACAAAAAAACAGCCACAAAATGCAACACAGAAGCCTCACCGGATCGTGACAAACTTATTTGTACCGTGTTTGGCCCAATAGCTCCTAAGATCAATCGGGCTCGAGAAATTATAGCCCTCGCCTGTGAGTTTTTCCAGTACCTTCTTGAAAGCACCTATGCTCATCTTCCGGCCTGCAATTCTGGCTCCACGTCTCTTGGTGCTCATGGGAAGGGGGTATACAGAGAGCTTGGTGGTACAGCATGCGGACTGCCACCCGCCCGACCCCCACCTGTAACACTTTTCTGGGGTGCCTGTGCAAGAGCAGACTGGTGTGGGAATATCAGAAACATTCATATGCATCCCATTGATTTCGATCTCAGCCTGTTTCTTGGGGGCCCTGGCACGATTGTTCGATGAGGGGGGGCCCGGACCATCACGTGGGGCCCGAGGGGATTTGGTCCTTGGCTTCTTCTCCTTCTGGGCCAGGGCCTGGTTTGAGGTCCGGCCACCGCCTCTCTTCTTTGCTGCAGACCCACGGCTTTTTTCTCTCTTCTCAGTTGTGGGGTCAGTCTCCGAGGCAATTTTATCGTCTTTGGGCAGATTTATGATGGGCTTAGGGGTCTCGGGAGAGATTCCGCAGCTCGGCAGGTAATAAGTTTGGTGGTGGTTACCGGAGATTATGTTCAGGTACTTCTCGTGGTTTTGGTTCATCCAATAGTAGTCCATGGGGAAGTGGGACTCGGTAATGCCGCCCACTCGGTGAGGGTGGAAGGGACCGACATTGGTGGAGGCCGGATTCGAGTCTTCGTGGCCGTGGGCCCCAGCAGTGTCGAAAAGGGACTTTTCAGAAATGGAGGACATTAGCTGAAGGCCCAGGTGATTTTCATTCTTGAGAGTGGAGGTTGGGGTATCAAGAAAACCCCAATTTCTCGAATTCATGTTTCCATTCCCATCCATTTTTTTTTTTCCGCCCTTTTGCTGTACTTTATTTTTTAATCAATCAGCAGATAAAAACGAGGGATTGAGGAAACAAAAAGCAAAGACCTCGCGAGAAAATTCAGTGTTTTTTAAGAGAATTTGTGATTTGAGCAGCGATGAGATTTATCTTACGCCAAACAAAACCCTACAGAGAAAAACGCACAAGAAACAACGAACTATAGCGAGATGAATCGCCTTGAGCATAACTACACACCATAGCATATATACATACACGTTAACTGCATAATTCAGAACAAATGAAAAGGCAAGAACTTTGAGCGGTTTGCAGGTCAGATCATCGTGAATAACTGGTACATTGAATCAAAAATGGCCAAACAATTCAAGTAAATAAAAAAAAAAAAAAAAATGAGAGGGAAAAAAGATGAAGAGAACTTACGGAGAGAACAGGGTCGGCTGGCCTTAGGGCTTCTTTAATTCAGTTTTTCCTTTGCAGATTTTATGTGTGAGGAAGTAGTGGGTTAAAATCAATATAATATTTTTATAGAAAGAAATTAATATTTATTAAAAAAATTTATATATATATATATAAAAGTTTGAATTTTTTTGAAATAGTAATTGTTACCCATTAAAAAATATTTTGTTACTAAATAATTTATATAAATGAGTGTAAAAGATATTATTAAATATTTAATATGAAATGAATATTTTTATTTTACTTTAATAAACTTTGTGGTTCTTCTACGTTTAGGACACCAGAATATCGAACCATGAACGAAGAAATAAATGAGTATATATATTTTACTTTAATACAATTTATTCATTGCAATACCATTTGTTTATAATATTTAGTAACTTTTGAATAATATATTTAAAAAATGTTAATAAATATATGTATTATAATTAACTCTTCTCAGTTCCGACTCATGTTGGTATCGAGTCATCATGTTAATTATATAATCAATTAATTAATTTTAAATTTTAAAGAATTATGAAAGTTATTATTTTATAAAAATATATAAAGTAAGAAACGGTAACTTGTCTTTAATTCTATAATTTGTAATCATAATATATTGTAATTTGTTATAAATTTTTACTATATGAATATCACATATGATATAGCCATTTAAGTGGATTGGGAAAATTGTGTGTTTAGAGCTTGACTTACTTCAAAGACGGGTGTCAGAAGAGGATCGACGAGCCCAAGTGATGGGACGACCTCACTACCAGACGACCTATAAGATTGACGGTCTATAGGTGCGACGCTTTGGGTTAGGAAAACGACCTAAGCAACCTCAAGACTTAATATAACTCGACCTCGACTATGCGGAGATGACCTGATGAAAATGTGACCTAAACCAGTTGAAACCAAGGATAATAAGGAAGTCTTAAGAGGATAAGATAAAATTTAAAGGTAAGATATGGATAAGCACTAACTAAGTCTTGCAGTCAGGCAAGCTTTCCGAGGTCACTTGGGCATAGCATTTCAGGCGGGTATTCTTTTATAAAATGGATTAAGGTATCACCAAATCTTTTTTACATTCTCCATAATTCTATACTACTTTTATTCACAGAGAACCACCATCATCTTCTTGAACTGACTTAGGCATCGAAGGCTCTTCGCTAAAATTTCCTCTGACGTTGAGTTCTTGTAGGTACACACGTGGCAGTTCAAATAGATCGGAGCTTATCTCAAATGGTTCTACCCAGATCCAGCTAGTGACCCATCAACATATTATTTTTTATTTCATAAAATGTTATTTTACTAATAACATAATGTTAAAGAAGAGAACTATTACAATCATATCAAATTCCATTTCATAGTGTTTATTAAAGTGTCACTCAAAATACTACTTCTATGAAAAGTGAAAAAATTAACAAAAGTGTTACAATCTTGAAAATGTGATTAAATGAATACTATATTTTTGAAAGATTATATAACATGATTGTTTTTTTTTTTACTCTACTAAATTTGTAAAATTATATAAAATAAATAATAATTAAAGTAATTTTTTTTTATTTATATTCAAAACTCCTATCAATTAATTTGAGTAGAACTTTTTTCACTACCTAATTTCAGAAAAATAAAAAATTTCTCATTTGTTCCAACTTCCAAGAACTCACTGTAAAGCCACAAAGTCCCAAGGCCACAAGGAAATAGCCACACAATCTCTCTCTCTCACTCCTCATCTTCATCTTCACATTCCTCTCTCTCTCTCTCTCTCTCTCTCTCTCTCTCTCTCTCTCTCTCTCTCTCTCTCTCTCACAGCGTGTGTGTGTGTGAAGAACCAAACAATTGTGGGAAATGAAGCTCGCGCCGCTGTAGCTGTCCCAGATTACTCGATTGGTAAACTAAAGAAAAAAGGAACAAAAAATGCAAGCTTTGGCTGTCCAGACGCCCCAAGTTTTGGTCTCATCAGTAAAGAACAAAACTTTACCAGCTTTTGATTCATTTGATCTACTGCCCTTTCGCCCCTTCGCGCCCAGGAGAACTTTCAGACCATCTTCTTGTTCTTCATGTAACTTCTCTAGTTCTTTTATTTTATTTATTTATTTTTTTTTATCTTCTTGAGCTAGTGGGATTATCCATATTTAGCTGTTGATAATACTAGTAAAGACTGCAGCTTTGTGCTTGATTCTAGTTGGTTTGTGTGTTGTCTGTGCAAAGTAATTGTGTTAAGTATTTGTTTGTAATTACTTCTTCTGTAGATTATGTAAAGAAATCAAGGAAATAAATAGCTCGCTAAAGTTGCCGCTATTTGAGAAATAATTTTTTTTGGCAGCGTGCCGCTATTTGTATTCATGTGCAATTTAGCCGCTAAATTTCCGCTATAGCTACAGTGCCATAAACGTTTTAGCCCGCTATTTAAAACCTTGAAAGAAATTTTGGTTTTTTGTATCTTTAGTTAGTTTTTAGGTGGTTGGGTATTTTGGGTGTATGAGAGATTACATTTTGGGTTAATATATCTGTATCTAATTATCTATATATAATGGTTTTGGCTTTGTGAGGTCAATTATTGGGATATCAGAAGAGGGAACACAGGCAGTCACTTGGGACTGAACTGTGGTTGATTGACTTGAAAGAAGAGACTTCTACCACTAAAGAATAAAGTTGTAGTGAAACATTTCTTTCGAATTGTACATCTGACTTTGAGATTTCATAGGAAAACAGAAAAGATATTCTGGTGGGGATCCCGGGAGGGTGAAAGGAAATTGTCGTGGGTTAAATGGTGCAGATTAACTTTGTCCAAAGCAACTTGGCGGTTTGGGCTACCGAGATCTTTCAAAGTTTAATCAGGCTTTGCTGGGGAAACAAGCGTGGAGGGTCCTTTCGGAACCGGATTCCTTAGTGTCTCGAGTTTTCAAATCCAAGTATTTTCCTTCCTGCTCATTCCTAGAAGCTTCACCCGGTCCGGGTTCGTCATTCATCTGGAGAAGCCTTTTCTGGGGTCGAGAAGTCATTAAGGCCGGTATGCGTTGGAGAGTAGGTGACTGCAAGTCAATCAAGGTTTTCTCTCAATTACATCGACCCAACGAACGAAGCGAAGCGAAGATATAATTCAGAGATCTTTAGATTTTCGTTTTCTGGATCCTTATGCCTTGAGAATATCTGCTGGAATCTAGTTTATTCTTTACCAAGGTTATAAAAGACTCACCATGTGGAAGACGGAAAAAAAGGAAGAACTTATGAAAAGACTGAACTAGTTGTTTGAATGGATAGGCTAGGTTGTTCGAATTGATAGGCTAGAATGCGCATTCAAATCTCCACATTGAATTTTGTTATAGACATATAGCTGTAATATTATGTCAACTGATCGAAGTTCTGTAATATGCACATCATGCATGATGGATAATTTGGAGTTATGTTTCCTCTGTGAACACCAAGCATATTTTTACCATAGCCAAGAAGAGGAGTATGATCAGGTTGGACAGGAGCCTTTATTAGCAACCGAATCTTATTCTAAATTAGGAGCTTATCATCTTGTTTTTCCGGATTCTATGAATTATAGAAGTGATACTTACTGCATATACATTCTTTGAGCACCTTTATATTTTGGAGTCTGAGCTCTCTGCTGTATGTCATAACCATCATTTGACATTTGGGTTTTGAAGGTTGATATCACATAGTCAATTTTCAAGTATTTGTTGGAATGCTCGATAATTGTGATATGTTGTGTTTTCTTAGTATTTCATTATAATCTTTACATGGCTCATTCAACAAAATGCTCTTAGCATGATCAAGCACTTGCAGTCTCAATATTTTTGCCGTTTCTATTTTATACTAAAAAATAACCTATCTTTATGTTGGTAATTGAATTTTTCTTTTTTATGTTCCACAGTGAGATGCAGGGAGGTATCAAAGTCAGATGCTAGTGGACAAAGAACAATTAGAGCACATGCACTAAATGTGGGAAGTGGGTCTGATGGCTATGAAGAGAGGCAAGAAAATAATGACAGCCACAGAACCTCTGCCGATGCCCATCATAGTGATGATTCTTCTAAAATGTTTGTAATTCATGCTCATTAGAAAATTTAAATTCTAAATCATACGTTGGGGAAAGGCTTCTTTATCTGGATTCCAATGTTTTGATTATTACGAGTATTATGTGAATCTGCGAGTCTTCTTAAGCTAAAAAGACGAAAGGAACTTAAGTGAAGGATTGGCTAATCATGTTTTGAGGTATTAATTATAAATTAGAGCCGATTATGAAAAGTAGTTAAGGTTTGTTGCATTTACAAATTGGAAAGACTTAGGGGAGCTCAAAATTATGGAAACACCTTGAGATTTGATTCTGTCTCCCTCAATGTTAAGTAAAATCAAAAGTCGCGAGATTTTTATTTGTGTATAATTGGAACTTTGTTGCTCTTTATTTTGTATTCAAGCTGTAAGCAGTAGATAGTTTGTGTAATTTTCCCATTAAATTATCGAGAACTTTATGTATAAGTAGTGTAATTTCCGCACTAAATTAGCAAGAATATTATGTTGAATGTATTTATTTTTGCTTCTTTTCATGTAAGTAGTACAACAGTAAAGCTTATGTGGATCACCTTATAATTGTCTGGTATTTTACTCGTGATTTTGCTCCAAAAATGGATCTATTAGACATTTACCAATTTTTCCCGACTAATTTGTTTGACTTCATGACAGCGGGGCATCTCATGATCATGTTCCGAATCTATTTCCTACAGCACTTGTGCTTTGTGCATGCGCAGCAGGATTTTTACTTTTTCTCTTTACAAAAGGACCTTCATCAATATTACCAGCCCTTGCAAAGTCGGGCTTCACAGCTGCATTCTCTTTGATATTTGTTTCTGAGATTGGAGATAAGGTGAAAACACTGCAATAAGAAGTGATTTTTATGAAGTTTTCTTTGGCTGATGCCTACTGAAAGCTTATTTTCGGACATGAATGATTAACATAAATGAGTGCAAGTAGAAATTTATATGTTATGTACTGTTTCTATTCTCAACTGCAACAGAACGTATCAAATCTTGCTTAGCATTAACTTTTCTTTATTTTAACAGACTTTTTTCATTGCTGCTCTCTTGGCCATGCAATATGATAAGCTGCTGGTATCTCTCTCTCTCTCTCTCCCCATATATAT
>CACSLK010000984.1:16624473-16640135 GCA_902706635.1 Striga hermonthica
AAAAAAAAAAAAAAAAAAAAATTCTGTCTGGTGGACCTCCTGATAATTGGAGAAGTATGAGTTGATGTATGCTCATGTTCAGTAGACTGAGTTGGTTGAGGATGAGGTGTTTGAGGTGTGATGTCTGATGTGTGAGGTGTTTGAGTTGGTTGAAGAATAGGTGGTTGAGTGGTGATATTATCAGAGAGTATAGCAGAAGATGGTGGAAACATGGGTTCAATGATATCTGAAGCAAGAGTAGAATCAGGTAAGTGTATATTGGTTTTGAATGGGAACACATCTTCATAAAATATCACATGCCTGGAAATAACTGTTTTCTTGATTTCCATATTGTAGAGCTTATAACCCTTACAACCTAATGGATAACCAAGAAGAATGCATTTAGAGGCTCTAGGTGCAAATTTGGATCTGTTTGCTTGCAATGTGGATGAATAACATAAACACCCTATGACTTTCAAATGACTGAAATCAGGTTCCTTCTTATATAAAACAAAGTAAGGAGATTTGTTTTGTAAAACAGGTGAAGGAATCCTATTTATAATATGAGCAGCTACCATGATGCAGTCATTCCAAAACATGACAGGTAAGTTGGCATGAAAAAGTATGGCCCTAGCAACTTGTAACAGATGCTGATGTTTTCTTTCCACTCTAGCATTTTGTTGTGGTGTTTCTACACATGAAACTTGATGAATGATGCCATGAGTATAATAGAAATCAGATAATATGAACTCAGTGCCATTGTCAGTTCTAATAGATTTTATTTTACAATTGAACTGAGTTTGGACCATATTTGAAAAATGAATGAGAGCAGACTTGGTGTCAGATTTGTATGTAAGAGGATATATCCATGTACATCTACTATTGTCATCAACAACAGTTAAAAAATATTTGTGACCAGAGTGATAAGGTATGTAGAAAGGTCCCCATACATCACAATGAACTAACTCAAAAGGAAATTATGCATGATTAGTGCTGTCAGGAAATGGTAATCTTTTCTGTCTTGAAAAATGACAAACATCACAAGGTTTATGTTTGTATGCATCACAGTTGGACATGGAAACAGGTAATTGAGATAATTTATGAAAAGAGAGATGACCAAGTTTGTTATGCCATAACAAGCAGCTAGTATTATCAACAATGGTACTATTATTGGCATCAACTGAAACAGGTGCAATAGAATCAAGAGAGTTTGTACAAGTATGATCAATAAACTGAAAATTAGAGTTTGTACAATTCTCTGCAGAAATTGAAGCATTTACTGTATGATCAATAGACCGAAAATGAGAGACAACATCATTATCAATATGAGATAAAGAAAGATGGTATAGACCATCCTTCATGTCAGCAAAACCAATCATTTTGAGGGTTCTCAGGTCCTGCAAAATGCAGTATGAAGAAACAAATTTGACAATGCAATTGTTGGATGAACATAACTTTGATACAGAAATAAGATTGAAAGTAAAGGATGGTCCAAACAGTACATGAGGCAGTACAATATTAGGTCCCAGTTTCAACTGTCCCACATGACTTGCCTCAGTATGTTGACCATTAGTAAGATTAATTTTAACAGTTGAGGGAATAGGAGCAGAAGAAAAATAGGATGTCACAAATCATGTGATCAGTTGCTCCAGTGTCCAAAATCCAAGATGTTTTAGAAAATTTTGTGATAGAAGAGACATTGTTTAAATATATACCTGCAGAGGATGCAGTTGGATTTGTATGAGCAGTGGCAACCATAGGAGTTATACTAGTGCCTTGTTTCTGCTCAACAGATCTTTTGAATTCAAGAAACTCATGTAACAAGGAGTCAGTCATAGAAGGTGTTGTGTACAAATTGTTATTTTTTTTTTACCGAGTACCGAATCGAAGGATTCGTTCCCCAGGTCGATCTCACGAGGAAGGCGGTTCGGAATTTAGAAGTGGTATTGATAACATATAAAAGAAAAATAAATCCTAAACACTCTAATCACGATTGATTGGGGGAATAAACTAAAACTAACTTGAGATAGAAAAGCAAATAAATGAAATAACAATTAAATTGCTAGAGAATTAGAAGAAGTTTTAGGGATCAGGAAATCTCATCAAGTCCTAAACTATGTTGAACGCTTATTTGCTCGGTTACGTGATTCAACAAGCCTACACATCTAGAGGTTTATGCTCAATAACTTTTTGTAACAAGAGCACACACATAAACGATAAACTCATTTAATCAAGCAACTCGTAGACAATACTTTTACGAACATGTCTACTTTATACGAGCCTAGATCGGTCAACTCATCCCCTTTCAGTTCTAAGAGTTGACTAATTTAGACTAGACGGTTGTTAATCGACTAATCTATTGGAATTAATATCATCAAACTTGAATGAATCATATCCAATTGGGAAACAATTGCAAATTGAAGTGTCACTCTTCAACAACATTCAACATTCAAGAATGAGAATTGGAAAACCTTTTTTTTTTTAAGCAGCAACTCACATAGAGAACAAAACACATTCAACATAATTCAAAACAAGAATCAAAATCCCTAACCCTAGGTGAATGGATTACCTCATTCTTGGATTCAATTCCATGTTAATCAAATTGAAGAACATAAACTCAATCAACAATAAGATCATAGAATTGAAAAACTTACAATCGGATTAAGACTTGTAAGAGTTCGATCCTAATGTCTTCGTTTCCAACAATCCAAGCATGAGGGAAAAAGAAAAAAACGGAGAAATAATTCTAAGAAACTATTTACAATTTGATTCTTGGAGTGTCACCCTCCAAGATCGAATCAAGATAAAAAAAAGAACTGAAAAGAGGAGTTCTGGAGGTGTTTTTCAAGGTTGGGAACGAGTCCCAATGAAAAGTATACGAAAAATAGAGCAAAACGGGTTTTAAAAATTCTGGTCGCGACCTCCGCGGCCGCGGGGAGCTCCGCGGCCGCGACCTTTCGCTGCAGCAGTGCTCCCGCAGCCGCGGGATTTCTCCGCTGCCCGCGGTGAACAAAATTTGGCTGCTACACGCGGCTTTACGATTTTTGCTCGTTCGGGTTCGTTTTAACTCGGAATTGAGTTCCGTTTTTTTCTACGCGTCGCTAACGAACCCCTCTATCTAACTATGCAAACCCATCAAATATTTTCTTGAAAACCTATCCTCTCCTGCACACCAAAAACAAAAACAAAACCAAAAAACACCGGAAACCAAACGGAACACACCAAGACACTCAAAATAACGCAAAACATGCAATAAACGACAAAACGACTTAAAAACCAACTAAATAACTCAAATCGGGGGAAAAAGAAAGGGAAAATATCAACGAAAAACGCAACAAAAATAGGACAAACAACTCCCTCACACTTAAACCTTTGTTCGTCCCGAACTAAAAGAAAAGAAAAGAAGGCACGAGCATGGATACAGTTTCAAATAAAAAAAGCCTCAAAATGCCCAATTCAATCGAGTCGAATTTCATAGACAGTACGACCATATGCCTCAAAATATCAACTTGGCCTCAAAATGACAAACTCTCAAACGTATAGAATGTAATATAAACATCACTCATTTTCTTACATGAATATATGATAGGCACGCTCAAAGTTGGCCAATATTCAAGTTTCAACATATGCTTGCCTATCGTTTAAATTACTTGAAAACAATCAAAGTTCAAAATATGCGAATCAAGAGGACTTGACGGGTTATAATGTGGCTGAGGTAAAGGTACGAATATATAAGGACAAGAAGCTCAAATAGAAGATCACGGTTCTCGAGTATACTCAAGTATTCCACTACTCATCCAGAATCAACAAGGCAAAACACTTACTACCCAACCAACATTCCACAGACAACTCATAGATGCTCAAAACAAGTTGCAACCTCATCACTTAACCTTATTATTTTTTTTCTTTCTTTTTTTTTTTTTAATTTGGAGAGTGACTTTTTCCAAACAAGAACGAATCGAAGGGACAACATTCTATAGGTTTAAACATTGGAGGTCATCCAAGTGTCCTACAGTAGTTTCCCAATGTTCATTACCCGTCAACACAAATCAACTAGTAAGAGGAGCAGAATCCAATCTATTCGTCCTTGCGAGCTCTCATTTTTTCTTTTTTTTTTTCTTTTTTTTAAATATAGGTCAAGCAATAGAAATCCAACTTCAATTCACCTCATTCAACAACAGCACCATTTTCACCAATCATCACCAAATCAGTCAACAAATGCATCACATACAGCTGACAAAAAAAAGGGCTCAAAGCTCAAACGGGCTACTAGGGAAATTAAAGATTAGGATCAAAGAACAAGGCTAAAAAAAGCTAATCAACAAAACGCCTCAATCACTTTCGCAATTTCAAACTCTAATCAATTTCTTTCAGATAAACTCAAGGCAAGTTATAACCATTCATGAATATGACCAACATCTCACAAGAAAAATAATAAGGATCAAAACCTCACAAGGTCAATAAATGTCACTCAAAGCAATCAAGCAAATACCGAGACAATGATACACGTCCGTCATTACAACTTCCCAATCCCATCAAACATTCATCAACAACTCATATAATTCACCAATATCACATGCTCAACAACACAAAAACCTAAAGCTAGACCGGTCCACCACGTAAGCATGCAAAATCCAATAGACTCTTCCACACTTTAAATGAGACAATGACCTCATTGCTTCAACACAAAATAGGAAGTCACATAAAAGGACCCAACAATCTCATATAATGACCAATCCCACCAACTACCACTAGAACACAAAAGAAAAGACAAGGGAAAGAATAGCTCAAGAAAGATAAAAAAAAAAAGGAAAAGGGTGTGCAAACCGAAGTGCCTCGAGGAGGATACGCATCCACGTCCAAGCCGCTCGCCTATGCTCAGCCCAGAACCTCGATATTTTCTTGCTCGAGCTCGCAATCAGTACCTGGCAAGATAGACACAAAAGAACTCCAAACTTTAATTATTAAAAAGATAAAATAAAAGGAACAATGAAAAATATCTTACGAAAGCAGTAAATTCCTTGGGTTGCCTCCCAAGAAGCGCTTGTTTAACGTCATTAGCTTGACGAAACCTGAGGGGAACTCAACCGGGATCTAGAGAGAGGTGACGGTCGTGCCACACCTTCGTATTCTCGAGAAGTGGTAGCCCGGGCAGTGTGGCAAGAAGGCGGGCATGGTGGGTTCGGGTGGCTATGCTCTGAAGGAAATGGGTTTGGGCCCGAGCAATGCCCAATTCCAGACGTAGAGCTTTTCCCACCCGAGCTCTATCGTCAACCTCCGAAATGATAAGTACATCTGTGGAGCAAGACGAACTGAATCCTTCCCTCTTCGTAACACAGTGTAACAGCCCCGAAGACGGATGCTCCAACTCGGAGGTGGGAGGAGGGACTTGAGAATCAAGCCCATGGATCTCCTCTTCTGAAATATCATCAAGCTCATCATCATCTTCTTCGGCCTCACACATTTGCTTCATCGTGCGGGCTTGCGTATCAAGCATGAGGTGGGGGTCATCGACTTCTACCTCGATTGAGCTAGTATGTGCTGCAAGAATCTCCATTTGTGTGCTCAGTCGAGCACACCCGAGCTCAATCTCCACATCTCGAGTGGACTGGGCAGATATGCGAGCAAGGATGAGGTCGAGCTTCTCATCGAACGACAAAGCAGCCTCCCGAGGCTCGTCCCTATGTGTAGGTTCGCCTTGAGCGATGGGCTCAGGAGTGACATTGGTAAATCGATCCTCTAAGGCTTGCACGCGCTCCACAAGATTCTCGATTCTGGACTCCAGATTGCTCCTACGGGCCGCTTGGGATGCTAGAAGAGCGACAGCCTGGTCGAGCTTTGCATTGTACTCAGAAGAGTCTTCGAAAGACTCATATGGCTGCTCAACAGGTACTGGCTCTCTTTGCTGCTCGTAGGGATACGACCAAGTCTGGCCATAGTCCCAGGAATCGTAGAATGGAGGTGGCTGGTTCAATTGGGCACACCGGACTGCGGTTTCTTCTTCCTGAGCTAACTGGGATATTGTAAATTCATAGATACGGTAGAGCTTCTCGTTGAACTCGTGGGACTCATAATGTTGCTCGACCGAGAAGGGGTCCCAGTACTACTCGGAAGGGTATGAATATGGTTGATAGCGGTACCCGACGTGATAGCTAGGCTCGTGAACCAAAAATTGGGTGTACGAATAGGGGAACATACAGTTATAGCTCATAATACCTGCACAACAAAACATAAAAAACCACGCGAAGCCACGAAAAAGAGAAAAAATAAAGAAGACGAAAAGAAAAATAAATATGCACAAAAAGAAGAACAAAAATACGAAAAACACAAAACAAAGAGAAACACGGAAAATAAAATCAATACAAAAACCAAATGTCCTACTTTCCTTCCCCGACAACGACGCCAAATTTGTTGTGTACAAATTGTTATTTTTTTTTTTTTTACCGAGTACCGAATCGAAGGATTCGTTCCCCGGGTCGATCTCACGAGGAAGGCGGTTCGGAAATTAGATGTGGTATTGATAACATATAAAAGAAAAACAAATCCTAAACACTCTAATCACGATTGATTGGGGGAATAAACTAAAACTAACTTGAGATAGAAAAGCAAATAAATGAAATAACAATTAAATTGCTAGAGAATTAGAAGAAGTTCTAGGGATCAGGAAATCTCATCAAGTTCTAAACTATGTTGAATGCTTATTTGCTTGGTTACGTGATTCAACAAGCCTACACATCTAGAGGTTTATGCTCAATAACTTTTCGTAACAAGAGCACACACATAAACGCTAAACTCATTTAATCAAGCAACTCATAGACAATACTTTTACGAACATGTCTACTCTATACGAGTCTAGATCGGTCAACTCATCCCCTTTCAGTTCTAAGAGTTGACTAATTTAGACTAGACGGTTGTTAATCGACTATCTATTGGGATTAATATCATCAAACTTGAATGAATCATATCCAATTGGGTAACAATTGCAAATTGAAGTGTCACTCTTCAACAACATTCAACATTCAAGAATGAGAATTGGAAAACCTTTTTTTTTTTAAGCAACTCACATAGAGAACAAAACACATTCAACATAATTCAAAACAAGAATCAAAATCCCTAACCCTAGGTGAATGGATTACCTCATTCTTGGATTCAATTCCATGTTAATCAAATTGAAGAACATAAACTCAATCAACAATAAGATAATAGAATTGAAAAACTTACAATCGGATTAAGACTTGTAAGAGTTCAATCCTAATGTCTTCGTTTCCAACAATCCAAGCATGAGGGAAAAAGAAAAAAACGGAGAAATAATTCTAAGAAACTATTTAAAATTTGATTCTTGGAGTGTCACCCTCCAAGATCGAATCAAGATAAAAAAAGAACTGAAAAGAGGAGTTCTGGAGGTGTTTTTCAAGGTTGGGAATGAGTCCCAATGAAAAGTATACGAAAAATAGAGCAAAACGGGTTTTAAAAATTCTGGTCGCGACCTCCGCGGCCGCGACCTTTTGCTGCAGTAGTGCTCCCGCGGCCGCGGGATTTCTCCGCTGCCCGCGGTGAACAAAATTTGGCTGCTGCGCGCGGCTTTACGATTTTTGCTCGTTCGGGTTCGTTTTAACTCGGGATTGAGTTCCCTTTTTTTCTACGCGTCGCTAACGAACCCCTCTATCTAACTATGCAAACCCATCAAATATTTTCTTGAAAACCTATCCTCTCGGAGCTTCCTACCTGCACACCAAAAACAAAAACAAAACCAAAAAACACCGAAAACCAAACGGAACACACCAAGACACTCAAAATAACGCAAAACATGCAATAAACGACAAAACGACCTAAAAACCAACTAAATGACTCAAATCGAGGGAAAAAGAAAGGGAAAATATCAACGAAAAACGCAACAAAAATGGGACAAACATAAGGGTTAGATAAGGGCACAGAAGGTTCAGAAAGTGTGGAAACAGCATTAGCTTGAGACTTGTTTGGGTGAATTGTAAGACCACGAGGTCCTACCCAATCAGGTGGATAACCTATGACCTGGTAACATCTGTCTGTGGGATGTGGATATCAACAATGGTCACATTTAAACTTTTTCTCTTCTTAGAAGTCTGTAGGATTTTGAAACTTTGAAGGCTTATAGCCAATTTTAGCAATCATAGCAAGAGAGTCCAGAGATTTGGAAATGTTGTTTAAGGCACGTTGACTTTCCTCTTGCAATAACAGTGAGTAAACCTTGGATAGAGACGGTAAAGGAGATGATAACAGAAAGTGACTTCACAGAGAAGAGTATGAATCATTTAGACCATTGAGGAATTCTATAACAGAGTCATTTGATTGAGAAACACCCATAGAATCAAAGATGTTACAGGTACAGGAGATAAATGCACCACAGGTACAACGAAAAACAGGTTTGTAGGTGACATATTCATCCCAGAGGCTCTTAAAAGAGTTGTAATAGTGTGTAATAGACATAGAACCCTGGTCCATGGTACTCAAAGACTTCTCAAGATGAAAGACTCGAGGACCACTACTAGCAGCATATCTAGACTTGATTTCTTCCCAAACATCTTTGGCAGAGTTAAAGAATAAAAGAGACTGGCGTATGTCCTTTGAAACAGAGTTCAGAATCCATGATAAGACCAAATTGTTTGCACGCATCCATGCCAATGAAATTGCAGATCACAATTAGTGAGAGGAACAGGAATCGTACCATCTATAAAGCCAACCTTATTTTTGATGGAGAGCGCCATAAGGACATATCGCGACCACGAGATGTAGTTGTCGCCGGTGAAAGCCTCAGCCACGATAAGAGCGCCTGGATTATCACTTGCATGGAGGAAGTAGGGGGATGATGGATCGTCGGTGAGTCCGATGGTCGTAGTCGCCATTTTAGGGTTTCAGACAGTAGATCGACAGAGGATATAGGTGAAAAAATGTGAATCAACAATAGATCGGAACTAAATCGGGTCAGATCTGAATAATAGAGTACAGATCGAAGCCGATTAAGAACCAAATCAGACAAAAAATATGAAAATTTCAAAGAAAAAATATGAGATTCGATCGAGATATTGATCGAACTAAACAAATCGAAGAATGGATCGAGAAACCTTTAACTGATACCATATTAGATGTGAAAAACTGGAAAAATCTTATTGAAGATGAAAGATTAGAGAGAGAGAGAAGGAGGAGCGTCTGTACATGAGAGAGAAACGGAAAGCCAAAAAGTGAAGACCAAACCCTAATGACCACTTATTTATACTAATCCTATACAACATAAAGTGTTATTCACAAAGTAACACATATATATATGAAGCTGAAAATACACTTTAATATAAAAGACTAATTAATATATCTATATTCTAATAGAATCGAATCGTGAATTTTTTGTATTGTATAAAATCAATAAAATATGGAGGGTTTTGACTTAATCACTAAGATCCTAAATAAATAGATAAAATCTAAACAAATAACATAAAAATAAATAAATTAAGAGAAATTTTCTAGTTCACGGTTCCGTCTACACCCTCGATTGACTCGTCTAATCAACTTTGGTATCAAATCTCGCTATCTTATGAAATTACTAGCCCTAGGTAACGATATGTCTGCTACCCGGATTTTTTTTATTTTTAATTTAACTGCGAGACGCTCTACGATTAAACCTTACTTCTTGTACAGTCCAGAAAGACGCTTTCAAGATTTAATACAATTAGCCGCCTTACGAATTAGAAAAGTAGGCTAGACTAAGTAATGAACTCAACCAGTTCACTTAAATAGGCCGTGTTATCTCCGATAGTTACCGTCTTCCGGTAGCCTCTTATGAATTAAACACAACAACAATTACGGATTGAAGATTTACAGATATGAAAAGTCTAATCTAGGTGATCAATCTAAATAAAACTCAACATATCATGGTTAATTATTCAAAAATAACACGAACATTTCCAAAAAAAATATTGAAATTATCAACCTTATAAATTAATCAAAACATCGACAATCGTAGGGTTCGAATTCCCCGGAACTAGAAATAAAAACTACTCTAACATAATAAATAAAAAGAAAAAGAGAAGAATATAGTTATCCTTTTCGTGTGCAGGTGCACTCTCCCTCCGCTTTTGATCGGGTTCCTCGCGTTGCTCTGTCGATGCGTGACTTTTCTTCTGTTCTTTCCTGTTCAATTTCTGGTTGCGTGAACTTTTTTTCTTCAAGTGGCTGCGGCTCCAAAACTAATCCCTGCTCCAAAAATTTTCATGACATTAGACTAATTGATCCACAATGTCTCTTCTATCTTCCAAGCCCACGTGAGTAACACAAAGGTCATGTAATTACCTATTATCTTTAACATCCAGTAACCAATTAATGGGCCTTATAGTAGCCCGTATGCATGATGGGCATTTGATTTAATTCTTTAACAATTACGCCTGAATTTGGGTTGAACTCAGATCTGGTTTGAGGCACCTTTATGTTTGCCCATTCAATTCTCGTTCACTCCCATGAAAATACTCAAATATCCTAAAATTAAATCATAAAAATATCATAGCACTTGTATCCGTCTAATAAATAAATAAGTCAAAAAATATATAAGTGCGATAAAGTTTAGCATATAAAATACACTAGTAAATATATAAAACACACACTTTTTTCGACCAATCATGTCATTCGAAGATTTTGGAGGAGATGGTTTTGGTTACAGAGATGCTTTCACTACAAAGGAACTATTTGGTAGTGATGAAGAAGCTATTACATGGACAAAAATTATGGCAATTATATATAGTTTCGAATTGGTCATTTCGAAACACAAAAAATAAGAAAAGTTGAAGATTTTGAAGTGTTCGCAAGAGGAACGTAAAAGAGGTTGTTTAAATGATTTTGATAAGGCTGCTGCCAGACATTCGAAAACTAAAGCGTGCAAATACCCTTTTGAGATGCCAGCCAAACAGGTGGCAAGATCTACATAATGGAGGATCCGTAAGTCCTGATGGGAATGCATAATGATACAATGGTTGTGTATCACAAGGGTTATCACCAGATGAACAGACTTAGCGCTTCATCTAAAGAGATTGCCTGTGATATGACTGCTTCTCAGGCAACTTCGGCAGTAATTTTGGCTGCGATTCAAAAGATAAACTCGGTAGACAACGCTACGCGGCAACTTGTGTATAACTATAGATTCAATTGCGGAGAGATAGCTTCGAGGGTACAAATGTGCCTACCCAGATTCTGCATTTGGCTACAGAGAGCAATTATATAGGTTATACTGTTGTTGATGAGAACATACATGCGTTGACACATCTCTTTATGTCGCATCTTGAAGCAGTGAGTCTATTCCAGACATATTACTGGTACATCAGTATAAATTCAATGTACAAAACCAACATATATGTTACTTTATAAATAACGAATTGCTAATATGAATTTTAATTAGTATGTTTGAGTAAGTTTTTTGATTCTATGTTTTCTCTTGTTGCTCTCATTTGCACATGTACCAGATGTCGTTGGTGGAAATTGTTAGGATGACGTCGTGCGGTAAGAACTTCTTAGTTGCATATGCAATTATCAAGGACGAGAGCAAATACAACTATGACTGAGTTCTACAGAAGATGAGATGTTTGACATGGTCTGAGGTACATCCTAATTCCATTCTCACTGACAAGGAGTTGGGCTTGATGACTCCTATTTAGAGGAATTTTTCAAAATATGCCCACTTACTTTGAATGTGACACATAAACAAGGATATGGAAGACAGAGTCTATGGACTCTTAGGAAAAAATAATGACATCGCTCAGAAGTTTACGCACGGGATGTGGAAGAAAATTGTCGAAGCGGGTACTATGGATCTACACCACAAGGTCGTAGGTGACATGTATTGTCGGCACGCGAAGTTTAAAAGAGTGTTACAATATGTGGAGAACACATGGTTAGTCCACAAGGAGAAGTTTGTCAAAGCGTGGACGAATTCCGTAACGCATTTTGGTAACAAAACTTCGTGTAGGGTGAAGAGTATCCACATTGTGTTGTAGCAGTGGCTTAACACGTCTATCGATTCGCTTGATACAGTTGGGAGAAGGTTGATAAGGAGATTGAGTCTCAACTGACTAAAGTCAAGTACATTTCTTAAGCTACACATATTTATTGTTTTATTATTGCCTTAATTATGAATTTTATTGGGGTCTAATGTTATGTAATGTATTATCAAGCACACGCTGCAGTCTTCAAGACGTAGGAAGGTTATGAATTATACGGCACTCCCATTCGCGTACTTGGATCTGCGGGTCTCACATCTTGTCTCAATTTATTGAATGTTGAGTTGGAACGGATGTGAGACTTAAATGATGAGGTTGACTCGCTCTGCGGCTGTGAATTGAAATATACTCATGGACTTCCTTTTTACTATGTGCTAAGGGCGGCAGACATTGCTCGGGTGTCGATCACTGTCGGTACATTTTCTAGAGCACACTATAGGTGTCAGGGTCAAGTATAATTGCGAGATTTATAAATTTATATAATTTACCTAAACTTATTTTTTCACATATGCATATACATATAATGTCAAAATATGATATATTAAAATATATTTGTAATTTAAGGTTCATGTTTCATTGAGCATTTTCTTGAGACGGTTTCATTTTTAGTACACTTCATTTTCAGATAACATATGTACATTGTACTTCTGCGCATTTCGGGCGACAGACATTGCTTATGTTGTTTCCGATTCATTACCACAAGGCTTTGCAAACACTTTCTACTCAGAAACAACATTTGTACGCCTCGACAAGTTGTTCCGCACAATGTCTCTTTGGAATGCTCCGTCACGAAGACCCATATTATCATTCCAAGGATTGGTAGTCAAACGCCACTGCGTATTCTGTCTAATTTTTTTTATAATCGGGGCATCAGGGGTGCGGTCCCACACACTGAAGCGCACCATAAGAGCGTGAATCTAGTTACACATTATGAGGTTCCATCCCAAAACTAATTGATGGTAGGAAGAATAGCCCACTAGGCTTATAAGTTAGACCCATTTTTCTGTATAAACAATGTGGGACAACTCACAAGTGTATATTCTAAGTTTGTAACATATTCCTCTCTTTCATCATGTAAGCCTTGACCAGCTTCTTGCAAGGGCTCTTGTAGTGGTCCACACGTTTAACTCATTGGTTAGGCTTGCTTGTACGCTTGTTTATTAATGCTTACTCTTTGTCTTTCGTATCATTTATTGTCTCTTAAGCTCTATGAACTATTTATTTATTTATTTATTTATTTGCGCATTATGATTTATTGCGTACTCTTCAACTGCGAGACGAATTTTCCATGTATGATTGAGTTGTAGAAGAAATGATGGTTTGTTTCCTTTTGTTCAATTGTTTTTTATTTGTCGTAAACAATGTTTAATTAATCTTTTTAATTACATCTAGTTTACCTATGTCTTTGTTACTATTATGGTTTTATGTTCTATCACATGTAGGGCTGCACATTCGGTCGAAACCGAATCGAACCGACCAAATTTTCAGTTAACCAAAAATTCCGTTTGACCGTAATTAAAACTAAAAACCGAACCAAAAACTACGGTTCGGTTCGGTTAAAAACCGAAATTTTTTCGGTTTTATCCGTTCGGTTATCGGTTATCCGATAAAATAGTGAAATAGCAAAAATACCAAAAAAAACTAAAATGCATAAGAAAAAAAATAAGATAACTTGTCCCAAAAAAAAAAAGATAACTGTGACGGCCTGCCGGGTGGAGAGTATGCGGGAGCAGAACGGCGAACTAGCAAGGCGATTTGGGATTTCAAAATTCCGACGACTTGGGATTTCAGACTTCAGCGAACCGACGCCGAGCGACCGGAGATGGAGCGGGTGATTTGTGTGTCGTGCGACAGACAGACGGAGAAGATGCAGTGGTAGGTAGGGTTTTTTTCGTGGAAGTTGAGACGGACTAAGAGTGAGTTTGAGGAGTTGGACGATTTTGTTTCTGTGAATGCCTGTATGGAGATAAATTGGGCCTGCTCCATTGTATCTTTGGGCCTGTAATGTTAATACTTAATACCAATTAATGTAATACATACTTATATGAGTTATACTGGGCCTTTTATAACTTATATAATATCGGTTTTCGATTCAGTTCGGTTAACTGACGGATTGTAACCAAATCGAACCGAAAACCAAAATACTAATAAACTTAAAACCGATAACCGAACCAATTTGTCGGTTTCAGATTCGGTCGAAACCGAAAATTCGATTTCGGTCAATTATCCAAAATCTGTGCAGCCTTAATCACATGCATGTTATTTAGTAGCAATACTAATTTATTATAATTATTCTAATATATGGACTAATTATTACTCAGACTTTGTGAAACTTGTTCAATAAGTTTTGTATATATACATGAATATCCTTTTTGTATTTCTATAAATTGTTGAGTCAAGAAATAGCAGCAACCCCCTTTCTTTGACAACAACATTAGAAGAAAANNNNAAAAAAAAAAAAAAAAGGCAGCAGCCTAGCAGCCTACAATTGGAGAATATGGAGTGCAAGTTCACATTGCACTCCCCATTTATAAATAGAGTAATTATGATGAACACACAACACGCCAAGTGCAACGTCCAAAAAGAGAGAAAAGAAAGAGAAAAAGGGTGTAAGCAAGAAACAAGAATTTTAGCTTATGTGTGTATTTGAGTTGTGAGTTGTGAGTGAGTTTAAGAGTGTTTTGTAAACATGTTCTTTTCTTCTAATAAAATATCTGTAGTAGTCCGGAGACGTAGGCATTATTGGTCGAACTCCGTTATCAATTTGGTGTGTCCAACTTTTCACTTTTATTTCACTTTATCCGACTTCATAGAAAATTCAGCTTATTTTTTCCAACAACTGGTATCAGAGCCAAATTTTTAGTTCTGTAATTTTTTGTGTGAAGTTACTACTTCGTGAATAGTGTCAATTTTATCGGCGCTACAAATTTATCTACTGACTGTTCTGAAACACGGTAGTTCACAAAATTATGAGGAACGATCCGACAGAGAAGTCAGATCAGAGTCGAAGTGATGGCTGCAGACGAAAGAAAAATGAAAATGGAAAAGTTCGATGGTGCAGACTTTGTCTTTTGGAAGATGCATATCGTGGATTGTCTGTACCAGAAGAATATGTATCAACCACTCACATGAAAGAAGCCTGAGGACATGAAGGAGGAAGAATGGAGTCTCCTTGACAGACAAGCTCTTGGAGCAATTCGGCTGACGTTATCCTGTAGTGTTGCTTTAAACATTGCAAAATAAAAGATGACAGCAGGCCTCATGAAGGCTCTTTCCAACATGTACGAGAAGTCGTCATCCTCAAACAAAGTTCATTTGATGAGGCGACTGTTCAACCTGCGGATGACTGACAGTGCTCAAGTGGCACATCATCTCAATGAGCTGAACACCGTCACAACCCAGTTGAGTTCAGTTGGGATTGAGTTCAATGATGAAGTACGGGCTTTAATACTTTTGTCTTCCCTACCAGAAAGTTAGAATGCTACGGTCACGGCTGTGAGTAGTGTTTGTAGTATTTTTTGGGCATGTGGTAACCGAGCTACCCGACTTGGGTCGATCTCGAATGAAGGCTATTCGGAGCTTTGTCTACTAGATGATTGTCCAAATCACAAATATCGAAAATAAAATCCTAAACATTCTAAACAGTTGATTGGATGGTTGATTAACACT
>CACSLK010000984.1:16674588-16687012 GCA_902706635.1 Striga hermonthica
AACACAAAACGAACTAAAAACTCACGAAATAACCTAAAATGAAGAAAAATGAGGGGAAAAGAAGAACAAAAATATAGCGAAAAATGCAACAAAAATAGTTACAACAGGAGGTCACCTATATAAGTGTGAAGTGTGAGCCGCTTCAAATGTAAACACTTATGAATCTACTGTTTTGTCCATGGCCAAAACGGACATAACGATAGAACGGAATGAAGTTAAGACTCTATTGTGTGAATGTCATTGTCTAAGTGTACACGATGGAGGAATAGTTCAAGGCATTATGTCCACTAGGCCGCCAGTGCATCTGATGATATTTACTAAGAAAGGTTCAAAGCCAAAAGCTATCTTTTATGATGTGATAGAGTTTTGTGAGAATTGTGCACACTATTCTATATATATTTAATTTATACTCATGTGGGGGATTGTTGTAATGAGTGTAAATTGGGTCCACCATTTAATTATATTGTATCTATAATAAATACAACTTAATGTAATAATGCACTAATAATTGAAAGTGTTAGTTGTACACATGTGAAGAAATCCTTTGTTGTACACATGAGAAGGAAAGCCCAACTTGGCAATCAGATGCACAAAGATGATATTCAATTGGCCAATTTGATCGAACTTTTGCAACTTTGTACCTATAAATACTCCACTCGGCAGAAGGAAAGAAACACCAAAATCTGAAAGAAAGAGAGAAGAAAGAAAAGAGAAAGGAAAGAAAGAAAAATATATGTCCAAATATCGGATATAAAAATATCAAAAAGAGAAGAAACAAGTGATATTTTTATTTGTTTCAAAATATTCCTTTTATTTCTAAGTGCTCAATTCTCGATTCTGTTCCCGTTCGCCGGAGCTCGTAAATCTGGTGTGCTACATATTTATAGACGTTTGCCGTTGTATCTTTGGAGAAGTTACGCCTGAACCGCTAGCAACACACGGGGTGTATTCTTCTTGCGGAAAGAGTTTTACTCGCCTCGGCTAAAATCTTTCTGTTTTTCATTATAATTTATTTTTTCAGTTCAATTGTAATTTTCTATTTTTAGATTATTTGTAAGAACTGAAAATTATATATCAGTTCGTAAGATTTTCATATAATTTCACATAAAGTACCCAACAAAAGCTACCTAAGGAAACTTATCAAATAAGGTCGAGCTTTTTTAAAAAAGTTCGTCCTACCAAAAGAGGTTTATTTGAATACAAAGAACTTATAAGCTAACCAAATAAGCAATAAGCAAGCTTATTTATTTACCAAACATATCCTTAATAATCATGTTCTCCAGTGGAGATATTAGAATGTAATCTATACTTATACCCTTAGTAATAGCGTGTATTAAGTAAAACACGTGTTTAGCATGTACGTTAACATCTTATACTTTTACTATAAATAGGGGATTTCTCTCTAAAGAACATTCAAGCTTTCCTTTTAGTGTTGATTCAATGATATATAAAATTTCAGATCATTAGTTTTAATATAATATGCACAATAGTACATGTATATGCACCTTATGCCACCGCTTGGATATTAAAAATAATACATAAAATTATCAAAATGTCACTGTGCTTTTTACTTGAAGTTTGACTAGTTGACCCGATCTGAAGCGTTAATTTAATCATATCATACCGTATAGTTTATTTTTATTTTCTTTTACGGATCTGAAGCGTTAACGGATTGATGTAAATTAGCGAATTGAACTTCATTGAGATATTTAACCCTCAAATCCGTTCACTAGCTTATTTGGTAAAAAACTTATTTGGTTAACTTCTTGCGCTGAAAATGTTTGGATTTTGAAAATTTTGAGATATGAACATTTTGACAAGAGAGAAGTCGTGGGATAAATATAAAATTTCAAAATAGTTATATAGTCCACTATTTGTTTAAATAGTTATTTACTAATACAATCCAATAATCATATCGACTATTATAATTTGTTATAAATATTCTACTAATATAATTAATTATCCTAAAAAACCTACGGGAGGGGGCTCATCCTAAAAAATCAATATATTCTACGGGAGGGGGCTCATCCTAAAAAACCTCCCAAATTGGTTCCAATTTGGGGAAGATGACATCAAAGTGGTTCCCGCTTGGATCAACCTCCCGTTCTTGCCCGGGGAGTGTTGGAATGCGAAGGTCATAGCAAAAATTGCCTCTTGTGTCGGTAAGCCCATTACAACCGACAAACTAACAGCGACACGAGCAAGAAGGAACTACGTATGGGTTTTGGTGGAGTTGGACCTTTCAAAGGAGCAGACCCCTTAATGTCCCCGTCAAATCCAAGGAAGGATTATTGTTCGAGCAAAAGGTAGAGTACGAATACGTCCCCACTATTGCTCTTTTTTCAAGTACATTGGCCACTCCCTCTCCAATTGTGGGAAATATGCGGCCTACCTAAAGGGTAAGAAAGCAACCGGGGAGTTGAAAAAGCGTGACAACGGAGGACCATTGGAGAAAGAATCCGGGGTTAATGATAATGCCCCCGAGAAGAAGAAAACAAAAGTAACAAATGTAAAGGAGACCAATGAGAGCACAAATGAAGGCAAAAAGGTTGGAAATGCTTGCCCCTTGGTGACCGCTAGCTCTTCGGCCACCGGTTCCACCATGCCCGAAGGAGAAGACAACCCGGAGGAATCCACGGAGGAAGGGTTCCAAAGGGTAGAGACGAGAAACAAAATCCACACAAGAAGTTGCTCGGCAATCAACAATACACAATTGGAACAAATAATGAAGTCTATGGACAAACCGAGCACAAGAAAGGACTCGGAGAAAAGCGCGCATTCGAAGAAAGGGGGCAACCCCTCCTCTTCACAATGATTATCGCCTCTTGGAATATTAGGGGCTTTAATGGGCCCCTAAAACAAGATGAGGTTGTCAACCTCATCCGGAAGAATAA
Organism: Striga hermonthica; assembly: GCA_902706635.1. Taxonomy (NCBI): domain Eukaryota; kingdom Viridiplantae; phylum Streptophyta; class Magnoliopsida; order Lamiales; family Orobanchaceae; genus Striga; species Striga hermonthica. The sequence goes on from CACSLK010000984.1 coordinate 16,677,483, forward strand.
TGTGGACATCTTGGGTCTATTGGAGACAAAAACCGACAATAGGCACCTTTCTCTCTTCATGCATAGGAGGTTGCTGGGTTGGGAGTTTTGTGAGAATTTTCATATTATTGATCGCGGTCGAATTGCCATTATTTGGAACCCTGCGAGAGTGGACGTTATGGTAGAAAACACCTTGCCTCAAGTCATCCTCACGAAAATCCATTGCAAGGTTAGTAATACCTATTTCTTTACTAGCTTTGTTTATGGTCTTCATTCGAGGGGTGACCGAAAACTATTATGGAGTGACCTAAAAGCATCTCGGGGTCGTATTACATTACCTTGGTTGATTCTTGGGGACTTTAATGCTATACTTAAGCCGGAGGAAAGAATCAAAGGGGAGCGTGTTACTAACCGTGATACGATGGACCTTGTTGAAATGTGTGACTCATTGGGGCTACCGGATATCCTCTCTAGTGGTTTCTTTCACACTTGGACCAATAGCCACGTTTGGTCAAAGCTAGATAGAGCCATGATGGATCCGCAATGGGTGAACGCCGACTACTTCTTTCATGCCACCTTTCTTGCCCCGGGCATCTCCGATCATTCGCCTTGTCTTTTGAACATCTTCGAAGCCGGAGCCAATGGGGGATCCCCTTGGCGCTTCTTTAATATGTGGACCATGCATGAGAACTTCTTGTTGTGTGTTACCGACTCTTGGAGCCATGTCGGTAGAGGATCGAGGCAATTCCGCCTCACTACTAATCTCAAAAACCTTAAGAACTCGCTCAAAGCACTCAATGAGAAATCCTTCTCACATATCTCCACTCGAGCCAATGAAGCCAGAACCGCTCTCAAGGAAGCACAACAATTGCTACATGATCAACCGGATGACCTTGACATCGAGTCTAAGTTGGGGCCTTTTAGACTCAAAGCTCTCAACTTGGCCAAAGCAGAGAAATCTTTTTTCCAACAAAAGGCAAAATGCGATTTCCAAATTAAAGGAGACAAATGTACCAAGTTCTACCATAGCTTGGTCAAGAAGAGAGCAAAACGAAACTACATTGCATTGATCATGCGTGAGGATGGCACCACAACCGAGTCCATGGAGGATGTGACCAAAGAATTCATTCGTTACTATGAAGCTCTCTTGGGAACCGGGGTGGAAACGGAGGATATTGACCCTCAAATCCTTAGATCGGGGCCGACTCTTAGCCCCGAACATTGTTGCACCCTAATTGCCCCGGTTACCGAAGAGGAGATCAAGCTCACTCTTAGATGCATCGAGGGAGGCAAGTCCCCGGGGCCGGACGGCTACACTTCTACCTTTTTCCTAAAAAGTTGGGATATTGTAGGTGGGGATGTTGTGGCGGATATTCAAGAATTCTTTCGCTCCGGATCAATCCTAAAGCAATGGAATCACACCGGCATCACACTTGTCCTGAAGTCCTCCCACTCTTCTCGAGTGACGGACTACCGGCCCATCGCGTGTTGCAATACGACCTACAAGATTTGCTCAAAAATCCTTGCAAGGAGAATTAGTGAAGTTCTTGACTTTATTATTGATGAAGCCCAAGCCGCGTTTGTGAAGGGGAGGAATATGACGGACAATATCCACCTCATGCAACAATTGCTCCGGAAATATTTGAGGCAAAGTGTGTCTCCGAGATGCTTAATCAAGATTGACCTCCGCAAAGCATTTGACTCCGTCTCATGGGTCTTCTTGAGGCAAATGCTTGAGGGCTTAGGCTTTCCACCGGATTTCATCGTGTGGATCATGGAGTGCGTCACCACCCCTACGTAATCCCCATCTATCAACGGTTGCCTCAAAGGCCATTTCAAAGGCGCTCGCGGACTAAGGCAAGGTGATCCCCTCTCTCCCTTCCTTTTCGTTATTTGCATGGAATACCTCTCTAGGCTCATTAATTGCAACACGGCGGAGGACCCGAACTTCAAATTCCATCCAATGTGTGAGAAGCTAAAAAGCTCTCACTTAGTCTTTGCCGATGACCTCATGCTCCTCTCTCGGGGTGACTCGGGATCAATCAAAGTGCTCATGGAATGCTTAAGAGACTTCGGGGAGAAATCGGGGCTTGAAATGAATGTGCTTAAATCCAACATCTACTTGGCCGGCGTGAAAGAACATGATCGTGAGACCATCCTTGATGATACTAGCATGCTAACCAGGCCTATGCCATTCCGTTATCTCGGAGTCCCCCTCACCGCGGATCGGATTACCGGGAGGCTATTTGATGGTATGATCAACCAAATTGAAAGCCAACTTAGTGGGTGGAGGAGCCATTCTCTCTCTTATGCCGGTAGATTGGAACTAATTCGATCGGTCATTCAAGGCATTGCTTGCTTTTGGATGGGCATCTTCCACTTGCCAGGCATCCAACTATGTAGGAGGTACTTATGGGGCTCCAAAAAAGCCCCCGTTGCATGGGATACTTTGTGTTTACCTCGAGCGGAGGGAGGATTGGGACTCCGTAACTTGGATGCTTGGAACCGAGCCCTCCTCATGAGGACCCTTTGGAATATGCAAGCTAAGAAGGATACACTATGGTTTAAATGGATCCACAACATCTATTTGAAGGAGAAAACTATTTGGGATTGACAAGTTTCCAAGAATGACTCCCCTCTCTTTAAATCCCTCTTTGAAATCCGGCAAAGCTTGATTGAAAAGGCGGGTAGCGAACGCGGTGCGGAAGCCCTCCTCCGTGCGTGGAGTTTACGCTACAAGCAAGACGGTACTAGCAAGTGTTACGATTTTCTCCGACCAAAAGGTATTGAGAAGCCATGGGCCGGGGTTGTTTGGGGGAGTTGCAATACCCCCAAGCATTCCTTCATTTTATGGCTTGGTGTGATGAATAGGCTCCAAATAAAAGATCGTTTGGAGTTCCTAAATGAAGACCCGACATGCCCCCTTTGCGGTACCGCGAACGAATCCTCGAGCCACCTCTTCTTCGAGTGCCCCTTTAGCTCGGAGATATGGAGTGCAATTCGAGTTTGGGTTAGCCTCCGTCACATGCCAACCACTCTAAAAGGTGCTCTCAAATGGACCAAAAAAGAAGGGAAAGATACTAATTGGAGAGCCAAATTGAAGAAAGCGGCGCTTGCGGCCACCGTCTACTTCATTTGGAATGCGCGAAACCGATTGATTTTTGAGGGCGAAACCCAACCTCCAAGTCTTGTGATTAGAAAGGTAAAGACGCACGTCTACCGATCTATATTTGCTCTTTTTCTGAGTGTTCTCGCCGAATTTGAGAGAAGAAGCCTAGGCGTTGAAGTATAAAATTTTGATAATTTTTTAGGATGTTGATGCCAAGTGCTTGAGCACTTGGAAAATCTTGGTTGGAGGAGAATATTGTCCTCGTTATTTTTGTTCTTGCGAGTGAGGAACCGACTTGTGGTTACCCACTACGCTTTTGAAAGCCGACTCGGTTGTATGACTTTCAATTTTGATCAATACAAATTTATTTAACGATAAAAAAAAAAGGTTGCCACTAAGAACTTCGATCCTGCAAACAAGATTGTTGAGGGTGGTTTCGGTTCGGTGTACAAGGTACTGCCGTCTTTTGAATTTCACTTGTGAGATTCATAATCCCTTTTTTTGTTTTCTTAGATTATGATGAAATTCCACACTCGTTACATTCTTGCATTATTATGTAGTGGTACTGAAAATATACTTGTGTGTGTCATTATAGGGTCTGTTACTTGACGGGACCATAATAGTGGTGAAGCAACTTTCTTCAAAGTCAAAACAGGACACAAAAATTTGTCAACGAAATAGGAATGGTATCCGCACTGCAACACCCGAATTTAGTAAAGCTTTATGGATGTTGTGTTGAAGGGAACCGGTTGTTGTTAATCTACGAGTACATGGAAAATAACTGCATATATCGCGCTCTTTTTGGTAAGGACTTTACCCCAATCGTCTAAAGTTACGCAAATTTTGCTTTGGTTTGACGAGCTTCTTAAACAACCTTTGTTCGGATTGTCGACTCAAAAGTACAAGGCCATAAGGAACCACTTCTGGCAGCAACCTAGCGTGACTCATAGCGTGACTCAAATGCTATTCTCATAGTTGGTGGCTTCATATACACCTCCTCAGATAAAAAACCGTGCAAGAATGCATTATTATTGTCCAATTGATGAAGACACCAACCATGCATAATCCCAACAGCAACAAAGAGCCTCATAGTGACTAACTTGGCCACAGGTGAGAAGACATCAAAGTAGTCTAGACCTTCAACTTGATTGTAGCCCTTGGCTACTAACCGAGCCTTATATCTATCCACCCTACCATCAGCTTTCCTTTTTACTTTGTAAACCCATTTGGACCCAATAGCCTTTTTCCCTCTAGGTAAAGTGGTAACTGTCCATGTGTTGTTGGTTTTCAATGCATCAAGCTCACTGTTCATGGCTTGCACCCAAGCTGGAATTTGACTAGCTTCATGGTAGTGAGTAGGTTCCTTAATCAAGGAATCATTCCCCTTGAAAACATCAAAAGCAGTGCCCATAAGTGCAGAATTCTGTCCTCCAGGAGTGCAAATATAGTCTTGTTGTCATCTAGGAGGTTTTCTGGCCCTTAGACTTTTCCTTACATCAGGTGAACTAGTAACCACTGGAGGTGTGATGATATCAGTAGGAAGTGAGGAAATGGTCTGATCATGATCATGAAGCTCTTCTGGAACAACAATAGGTAGAGTGTTCTTATCAAGAGGTGCTAAGACTTGTCTGTGAATGGGGAAATCGGTTTCAAAGAAGAGCACATCTCTAGATGTGAAAACCTTCTGCTCCTGGAGGTCATAAAGCTTGTAGCCTTTGGTGCCAATCTCATAACCAACAAATACAAATTTAATTCCCCTAGGATCAAGTTTAGACTTGGTTGGCCTTGTATCAGCTGCATAGGCTAGACAACCAAAGATTTTAAGCCTTGTATAGTCTGGTTTCTTGTTGTACAACCTTTCAAAGGGTGATGCCCAGTTGAGTAAAGAGCTTGGAGTCCTGCTGATCACATAGGCAGCAGCTAGAATGGCAAGTGACCAAAAACTTAAATGCATGCTGGATTGAAACAAAAGACTTCTGGCAACCTCTAGCAAATGTCTATGCTTCCTTTCTACAGTCCCATTTTGCTGAGGTGTGTAGACAGATGACGTCTCATGAACAATACCTTTGGCACTAATAAAGGTTTACAACTCTTTTTCTAGAAATTCCTTGCCATTGTCTGGCCTCCGTCTTCTAACTGGACAATCAAACTGCTTCTCAACCATAGAAATAAAGGACTGAATCAACTTACCAACCTGTGATTTGTGAGCCATAAGATAGACCCATGTGCCCTTGCTAAAATCATCAACCAGTGTTAAGAAGAAATGAGTATTGGTCAAACAATCCTCCTTACAAGGACCCCAAATGTCCATGTGAACCAACTCAAAGATTGCCCCAGTTTGAGGACCACTAGCATAGAAAGGATGTCTATGTTGCTTAGCCCTTAAATAGGCATCACATGCATGGAGTAAGCCCTAATTCTTCTTGGTGCAGTCCTTTTGTAGGAAGTCCATATGTTTCAAAGTAGAATAAGAAGCATGGCCTAGTTTTCTGTGCCAGTCTTCAAATGTCAAATTGCAGGTAGCTAGGTTGGCAGAACCAAAACCAGCAAGGTTATTTCTCAAGACATAAAGATTACCACTTAACCTCCCAAATTCAATGGTTCTATTATTCTCTTTGTCCTCCAAGTAACAATGTGAGTCAGTGAAGAAACATCTCAATCCCCTTTTCATACACAGCTGAGTAACTGAGAGTAAATTGTATTTAAACTCAGGCATATATAAGACATTTTCCAACTTGATATCATCATTTATGACCACCATGCCTTTGTTGTAGACAGATTTTAGGGAACCATCAGGTAAGCATATAGAAACAGGTGTAGGAAGCTTCTCCAGATTCCTCATTAGGGCATCATTGTTGCAAATATGTCGGCTGGCACCGGTATCAACAATCCATTCACAAACACCAGCTTCACCAGCAGTTGTCAGGGCATAATGCATGTCATCACCTTCATCTGCACCCTTGAAACTAACAAACTGAGCATAGTTCAAACTCCCATCAGCTGTCTCCTTGCCTTTGATGTATTGAGTTGACTCATTGAGCTGTTGAATAACAGCTGAGAGATCACCTAATTTTGAATCATCACTGCTCATGGACCTTTGACTGTGCACATCTGAGCCACCCTGTACTTCAGAAACATTGGCATAACCCTTACCTTGCTGTTGCTTGAAAGTTTTATACCACTCAGGCACACCATGTATCTTAAAGCAACTCATAACAGTGTGACCTCGCATACCACATTTGTCACAAAGGAGCTTTGCCTTCTCTTCCTTGCTAAGTCGAGGACCCCCTCTACCTTTGCCACTGGACCATTGTGAGTGTGAACCTCTGCTAGTAAAGCCTCCTCTACCACCAGAACCTCGGCCTGCATTAGCACCATGGGCCATCATAACAACATTATCCAACCTGTCCCCAAACACATTATGCACAGACCTCTGTCTTTTAGCAGTCAATAACATAGAATAGGCTTTATTCACAGTGGGTAGAGGATCCTGCAACATAATCTGATTTTTCAAATGATCATAGCTGTCATTCAAACCCATCAAAAATTGGATCAACCTGCTTTCAGCGTCATTTTGAGCAACAATTCTCCCTTTATCACAATCACAGCTCTGGAAAGGCACCACACATGAGTATTCATCCCATAACTTTTTCAATTTATTAAAGTACTCCATGATAGAGCTATTTCCCTGAGTAAGAGCAGATATCTCTCTCTGCAACTTGTATTTCATTGGACCGTTAATTTCACCAAATCGTTGACAAATATCATCCCATAGATCCTTAGAACAATCAGCATAAATGAAGGATTCCGCAATATCTTTAGAAAGTGAATTTAATATCCAGGACAGAACCATCCAATCAACCTTACGCCAAACAGCATAGGAACCATCATTTTCATCTGGTTTACACATTTCTCCATTGATAAAACCTAATTTGGTTTTCGCACCCAAAGGCGATAATCATAGAGCGTTTCCATGAGAGAAAGTTACCTCCGGTGAGCGGATATGAAACTAACAGCATACCAGGGTGATCGGAACCGTGTAGGAGAAGCGGATCTGGATCGCAATTTCTCGAGGTATCCGTAGCAGTTGTCGCGAGCAGCGGCCATGGATTGCGATGCTGCACCATTGTCAGAGATCAGTTGAAACGAGCTATCAATCAGTAGGAAAATCAATTAGATCGAAGAAAAACACTCAGGAATCACAGGGAATTTCTTCTGATACCATGTAGAAATCTAGTCGCTCATATTTGGGAGGATAAACCTCATTTTCATTAATCAGAGGTAAAAATCACAGTACAAATGTGCATACCCTATTTTATATGCAGTGTACGTACGGACTAATCACGTCATACACATGCACAAGATAAAACAACACCGTTCGAGAGTAAAATAACAGAAAACTAAAAGAAACGTGCTCTTGGAAAATGTGACACTTGGTACAGCAAAATAGAATAAGAAATAGCAGAAAATAGAAAAGATAATGAATGTGATTAACAGAGTAATCACATTCCCAACAGTTATTAAAAATTATGTGAGTTGATGAATAGTGAATTAAAGTTGATGTGATGTGTAAGAATGATTGGTTGATATTATTTAATTATATTGATAATACAAGATATAGTGGGTTAAATTAAAATTTAAATATATTTGAGTTTTGGTTGGTTTTTTTACTGTACAAACGATAAACAATTGCCCCCTAACTAAATACTATACTCTAAGGGGTCGTTTACTTTGGGGGATAGGGATAGGCTAAATAATCCAGTCCAACTTTACACGTCAGCACAAGTCCCTTGTTTACTTTTCATGTTTGGGATTCGCATAAATGAATCCCATATTTACTTCGAAGGATTTAGCAACATGATACACCGGTGAAAAGACCAAAACACCCTCATGTACATAACACTCGATTTCAGCCACCTCCCCCAAACAGTGCACTCATTTTCGAACTTGTCGACCCTAATTCGTGAAAAGGGCATCGCGACGATGATTTTCGGCATCATTGCTCCCGACGAGAAGCCGCGATTTAATGAATAGAACCGTCGACAAGGTAGAGGGGCTCCCGGCGGTCGTAAACTGAGGGGTAATAGTTTTTCCGTCAATTGTGTTTCCAGAACTAGGTATTAGGGTTTTTCTTTGTTCTACGCACATTTTTTTGTTTGAGTTTGATTTCGTGATTTTTCTGACAAATTGGGGTATTGAAATTGTACTCAGTCCAAGACAAATTGAGAAGCCACGCTTTCTTACCTTCCACCGTCGCCGACGTATATCCGGGATAGAGGGACTTCACTTATACCGTTCCGTCATTCATTTTCCAGGTACTATGTAATTTGTTATTCTTCTCATTATCGACTTTTGCCTTTTTCCGTCAAATGGAAAATTATTTGCTCTACGAACAATTGTTTGTTTCAGTTTGATTTCAGTCAGGTTTTGCCAAATTGGGAATGTGAAATTGTACTGTGTTGTCTCACTACACAATTTGTAGTTGTCCAGTTATGATGTTTAAATCCAAAGATGTACACGAGTAACAAATGACTAATCACGTATGCTTAAATCCAGCAATAAAAACTTGTGCAACTCCTAATACTTTTTCTGCTATTTGCTTTATTAGTTGGTCTACATTTTATCTGGTATTTGGTTTGTATTGTTTCTTCATGAATATGTTGTGCTGCTGCCTTCAGTGGATTGTTGCGATTAGTATTGTGTGAATTGGTAGTTCTTGGTATTTTGTATTATGTAGTTAGGCTAGTTTATTGAGAACTATTCTCCCTTACTGTTATTATTTCCCTTAGCCCTGTTGTGTTAGACAAGGGTATAGAAATATATATTAGTTGCAGACAATTTTAGTGTGCATCCTGTGTATGTATATTAAATGATGTTGGCTTGACCATGACATGGTTTTGTTATATAAACTGTAAATTTAATTGCCCTTAGCCCTGTTATAGAAACTGAATTTCTTTTATGCTCTCGCAGAGGTGCTTTGTGGGCTTTGCTAATAATTTGTGTGATTCACTTTCGACATTATGTTTCAGATATAACTTGTGACTTGTGAATTATAATGTTATATATGTTGATACAGGTAGAATAGTTGTGCATTTGAATTTTGAATTCTCTGTGTGAGTTATAAGTTGCAAAATTTGAGGAATGCTGCTGATTAGAATCATGAACAGCTGATACTGATAGTTATAAGAACAAGACTCTTATAACTCCTAATAAGAACAGGATTTATAAGCTGCAAACTTGTAACATAGTTGCAAATTTGTTGTCTTTCTTTATTTGTTGTTTTGAATATCACATATTTTCCATCATTGTATTTTCTTTAAGCTATACTGATTACTCATTGAATAATTTCTTAATTGTTGAAATATTTTACCATTTCTCATGAACAAGTTTTGGTGTTGATTTGAATGTCAGCATAATCATTTTACCATTTTCAGGTAAGTAC
>CACSLK010000984.1:16689504-16700348 GCA_902706635.1 Striga hermonthica
GTGGTATCATCCCAAGATCATAAACATATTTGAGAGAAAAACACGTTTCTATTACTCACAAGAATAAAAACAAGAGATTTACAAACTCTAAACAAAAAACTCTCAAACACTTCACAACTCTTTCTTGGTTGTGTTTTAACACTCTCTAGGTTGATTGATCACTCAAGGATGATTTCAATGAATGAAATAACAAGCCTATTTATAGGCATGAATTAGCACACCATTGTGGAAAAATAGTGTGAAAAGAGAAGGTAGTATGAAGCTTGCCATTGATGAAGTCTTCAAACTTGTTCTTCCATGGTGTGCTTGAATATTTGGTGGAGACTTATGGTAGTAGGAGATTGTACATTTGCATGGAACTTTCACCTAGTAGTCATACAAATATTTGGAAGTGAATTATCTACAAAAAAGAAAAATATTAATACAAATATTTTAAGGAAATTATCTATAATAATAAGGAAACTCTAATAAACATTTGTAATAAATTCAAATAATATGATATTCCTAAAGTATTTTAACATTTGTAATAAATTCAAATAATATGATATTCCTAAAAATATTTTAACATTTGTAATTATTTTAAATATTAGATATTTATAAAAATAATTTTAATATTAAATAGGAATATAAAATTCAAAAATTTATAAAATAACCATTAAAATATTAGAAAATTAGTGCTACATATTGAAAAACAACGAAAGTGTATTTTGTGTGTTTATTAAATATTTTGGTGTGTATAACAAATATTTCTTTTCATTATCTTTTATGAATACGAATTATTGAAATTTATCATTAATTTTATTACATGTTTTTCCAATCAAATTTAAACTAATACTATGGTCTAATGTGCAAAATTTGTAAAATATATAGATTGTATTGAAAATTTTAAATTAATTCTTTGGGTTTGAAGATCGTTTTTTTATTTTTCCTTATTTTGTTAGGCTACTTAGAAAAGGTACATTATGAAGTCAACAAGAAAGGTAAATCAATATCTACACCAAATGATTAATTAACTAAATACTAGTACAACACCCGTGTATTACACGGGTACTTGTTAAAAAATTATTCTTAAATTTTAAAATTAATGAGAAAACTATAAAAATCTAGTTTACTTTTTTACAAAAAAAAATATATTACTCTATATTTTAGAATGATATGTGTTACTTATGACTTACATGTGTTATATTATATTAGTTTTTATAATTTATATCATATAACTACTTGAAATATAAATATATTAGGTGATAAATAATTTTATTTTTCTAATTAATATTAAAAATAATTTTATTATTGTTATAAAGATAAATATAAATTATTTTTTTTATACATACAATATGGATGTTAAATCGAAGCTCATCAAAAGACGATTAATTTGATATATTACATATATAAAACTGATAAAAAATACAAAAGTTATTAACCTTTAACATATATATACAATTCAATAGTTATAATAAGGAATGATATTGAAATATAATTAATACATGTAACATATGTTAAAGGTTACCATAAATAACCAATTAAATTAAATTAAAATTTACCCAAGCCTAATAACGAATAATTTCGCCACATAGGATTCCAAAGCACCAGAAGAAGCCACGTAGGCTCAGCGCGTTCTGAAACACACATGTGCCAAAACATAGCATTTTTTTTTCACAAATTCACACAAACCCACACATTAAAATAAAAGTAACACACACTAAAACATATTACAAAAAAAAAAAAAAAAAAAAAATCACAATCTTCTATTTTTCTCCCTTTCACTACCTCAAACCTAGGCTCCTTTGGAAGAAACTTCTTCTCAACATAAACAGACATATAATCACCAAAAACAAACTTAGGATACCTAATCAAACAATCATCCTCCTAATCAAATTTTTTATGAACCGAGAGACGATAAAATAAAATACCATAAAATACCATCAAGTATAGGAAGCATGAGAGGAACATAACAAATATTCCCTCCTTGCCAACAATATTGCAAAAGAGTTAACAATCAACAAGTCTGCATGACAAAGAGATTCCCCGCAACATTAGCAGAAAACAGAACACAACCGTCTAAAAAAAAAAAATATCATGGTAGAATGACTATCTCCTTCATCCGAAACTTTCAATCTACATAGGCTTGCTCCCAATCATCCACTACAGTGTCCTTGCTTGAACCTGCCCGATTCACCACCGAATTCAAACCAGATTCTTCCAACCCACCAGAGCCCGTTATCATCTTATCATCAGCTGTCCTGTTCTGAAAATTCTCGGTTTTCACAGAAGCACCATCGATCGACCTGGAAATGCTTCCCGACACCAAAACACTCCACCTGTTGCCTGAGCCCACACCCAAACCCTCTTTCTCCTTCGAATTAGGCCCACCACTAGCATCCCCAGAAGATTTCGACAAATCCTCAGGCCCCCACGAACTACTACTACTACCCTCCTTCCAGCTCGAGTCCTGCATAACCACCTTCTTCCACGGATTATTACCCTTCAGAGCCCCACCCGAGCTCACACCCACAGAACCCCCGCTATTTTGAGCAACCACAACAACGGCTCCATGGTAAACGGACCCCTGATCCAATCTCCTCATAGCAGTAGCCGCACGGGCCGGGTCCCCAAAAACTGCCAGAGCATTTTTATCGTTCAGCCAAACCAACTCACACTCCCCACCAAATCTCAAAACAAGTGCACTCACATCTGCATCCCGAGGCAAATCAAATAAAGCAACAACGAGGCGTGGGTCCATGTCCAGTTGGGGGTCAAAAACTGGTGGCTGCAGCATATTTCCAGCTGGGCCGGATGACTTGTTGAAACCAAGGATACGGGATGGGGCTTTTGATTTGGGAGTGACGTGAGCCACCACAAATCTCTTCGGCTCCCACCCAGCCGAGCTGACCGACAGCTTCCACCTCTCTGCTATCAGCCGCAAGGCGTCCCTCTTCTCCTTGGGCATCGGACAGAAAACGTGCACCTTGAGAGCGTTTAACCCACCCCTGCTTTTCCCTAAGACCAGCTGCCTACACCTCTCCTCCACCGCCAGCACCCACTTTGGGTCCCGCCTGAGAAGGTCCGATATCACCTCCGAGACCAATGCAGTTTCCCCAAAGTGGAGCACGTCCAGGCTCGGTTGGCCCACGCCAAAGGCATCCGCCAGAACCTTCTTCCGCTCCATCTTCGTGCACTCGTCGTCACACACGAGACGCCGCTGGCTGAGCGGCACTTTCTGCCCATTCTCCTCGAGACGCGCAGGAAGCTTCTGAACTATGGAAGCTTCCAGAAAGCTGTCAACGTTACTATACCCATCGGTGGTAACTCCTCCAGCCCCACAGGAAACGGCCGCTGTCATCCGGCCACAGGAACAGGAAATGGTGACAGGGAACTCGCACCTCGTGTCTGGGCACGGGGACAGGGGGTGGCAGGGGGCTGTGCACGTGTGCCTGCAGTCTCTCCTGGGGGCCCCGCAAGTCTGCCCACATGACATCCTAGTGCCAACCGGGTCAGGGGTGGAGGAGGAACCACATGGGCCCGGGTGGCAGGTCCTAGAGCATGCGTGCAGCCCGCACTGCCTCGTTTTCCCGCACAACTTGTTGCACCTGATGTCCTTGGACCCGCAAGGGATGTTACGGAGCACCACGTGCCCGCCCACACACTCCTTGGCAATAGGAACTGAGCACGGAGGGCAGTACCCGAAATGGCAGCTGTGGGAAGATGAGTGGCCACACGGCTGGGGTACCGAGCATGGGTGCTGGCAGGAGGGCCGGGGGGTGCCACATGGCAGAGGGGGTGGGATAGAGGTTCGACCGCAGGCGCACGTCAGGTCAGTGAAAATTGTTTCCAGACATGGAGGACAGTGGCCGCTGTGGCACAATGAGGTGCAGGAATGCTGCCCGCACCTTAGCTTCTTCTCGCATGGCATCGAGCATAGGTGTGGGTCCCATTCTGCCGAGGGCTGGCCAGAGGAGGAATTGTAGCGCGGGCAGCAACGCTCACTGCAACGGTGCCTCCCACAGTTCTTCTTGTGACCGCAGGGCTTGTCACAGGTGAATGTTCCTTCTTCCATGACGGTTCTGTAGCACTCTACGGTTCGGGAAGTGGACCCACAGCGGCATTTTTGGGCGACGAGCACATGACACGGCGGGCAAGTCCCGGAATGGCAGACGTTCTCACAACGATGCAAACCACAAGGGAGGATTTTTTGGCAAATCTTCGAACAAGTAGGGATTGGATCCAAACAGCTTTGTCTATCCTCGGTCAAGTTCGTCTTACCACAGCAGCAAGTCTTGATCCTTGTCGGCAATAATTCGCATTCGCCGCATGAGCCTGGATGGCACATCTCTTGGCAGACATGATTACCACAGTCGAGTTTGTTCTCGCAGACAGAACCGCACGAGAACACGCCACTGTCCCCCTCCACTTTCCCCTTCACAGTCATATCCCCGCAGAGAACTACCTCAACCTTCTTCTTACAAAAACAGGAAGCATTGACGAGAACCTCACAAGGATCACACGGACCCACATGGCAGACCCTCTCACAACGATGCCGCCCACAGTCGAGAAGCTTATCACATGCCTGCCCACATGTAAGAACCGACATTCGGTCGGAACATCGCGTGGTAATAACCTTTTTCCCACAAGGGCAATTGCGTGGGGGAGCAAATGCCTTGCAAGGTGGACAAGGGCCTGGATGGCACTGCAAAACACAGACATGAGGACAGATATCCTCACTACTCATGTCGCTGCCAGGAATCACCCTTTCCAAATGCTTTCCGCAGGGCTCCCCACAAGAATGTGGTGTCAAATACAAATCGGAAGGCGGATCCGGCCTTTTCCCGCAAAAGCACATGTATCGAATCTCCTTCGCCGACATAAGTTGCACGGACTGGCATCCTGGGCAGCGCCAGTTAGAACCTTGATTCTTCTCGGCCAGCAAATCAATAGAAGTTGGGGCCTTAGCCCATTTCTTGGTGCAGCTCAGATGGAAAATTGAGTAACAGCTGGAGCACGACCAAATGGGGGCAGACCTTCTAACCATGTCGTAGCAAATCATGCACTCAACCGAACCCTTCAAGAGCTTGTCCTGAATTTCCTGCACGAGCTGGGGTATGTTAGCACCCTTCGACGTCTTGGGATTCTCGTCACGATTGAACTTCCCCTTATCCTCCCTCTCTTTCCCTCTTCGGTTTGCGAACCGGGTTGGATTGCCTCTCGATCCACCGGGGTTCCTGTTCCACATGGGAACATTGGGCCTGACTGGCCTGTTGATCGGATCGGCACCATTTCCAGTGTCATTCTGAATCGGAACATCTGCACTAGCTGCTGGAACTAACGTATGTGGAGCAGGCGCGGATCCGCGTGGGACCCACTCACGACGATTGTTCCGCGAATAATTATTGTTCCTGGGCCGTTGGCTACTGTTTTCCCTCCTCGTATTGTTTTGTTCTGAAAGGCTCATGTTCTGATCAGCAGATTCAAGGCTACCGGAGCAACTATCCGTCCCGGGGAGTGAACAAAGGAAACAGATGAACCCCAAGCTCCAGCAACTAAAATTGCAGAGAATAAAAGAACGTTCATCAGAAAACTTCACGAAAACATCAATCCACAATCGATTCTTTAAATGAAAAAGGAAACAAAGAAAAAATAAAGAGCAAAATTATCAAGAGTCCAAGACCGATTACTAGATTGATACACCAACCCTAATTTCTACTTGCGATGACTACCACAATTTCATCAAATCAGAGAACACAATTTCATCAATCGGAAAACTGAACAGAATCAATATCAGACTATCGAACCTTCAATTCCTGGAAAACGAATGAAATCCCAATCTTCGACAACGAACAATTCAAAAACACAAATCTATCGAATAGGTTAAAAAATAAAAATTAAAAAACGAAACGGAACAAGGCAAGATCATCAAAACACCTTCAACCCTAAGTTTCTTTCAGCGATATAACATTCATCAACGAAATAAAACAAGTAAATCGCAGTACAAACACCTCGAGAACATAAAGGCAATGGCGAAAATCACCTGAGCAACAACGGAGAGAATCAAAACCCTAGCTCTTTCAAATCTGATAAGATCGCAGCAGATAGATTCTTTACGCCGGTGATTTATCGGAGGAGATAAAGAATTATGGAAAATATAATGGATAGTATTATTTATATGGATGGAATATGCGTGCTGCCCAAACAAAACAGCGATTATTTTCCGACAAAAATGAAGAAAAATGCGAAGTAAAAAGGAAGGAACGTGGAAAGTAGTGACAGGCTGATGCGTTAGTGGGCTTTGGGCATGTGGACCTGGGCAGTTGAACTATGAAACGGGTGAATATGAGGCCCATTATGTAAGAGCTCCATGCTTAATGGTAGAATAATTGACACCCCTCTCTCTTTGTTAAAGATAGTTTACATAACTCTCTATCTCATTATTTAGACAAAATGAGTCCTTCTGTTTTTAATTATACTCCTTTTTTTGGACGTTTTAGAGTTTTTAAAAATATGGCTTTTTCTATTTTTTATTTTAGTTTTTGTAACCGCACATCTTTTGATTTATCTTGATATTTTCAGGGAATACCCCACCTCTCTTTAGATTCTATTAATTTGTTTATTGTGTTCTTCAATTTCCTTGTTTTATTGATTGTTTCTTTTTTCTTCTTCAATCTTCATTTTATTTTTATGGTTAGAACAAGAAATTCATCCCAAAAAATTGTATTGCTAAGGAAAGATTTAAGAAACGTCGAAAACTCCTCGAGAAACTATTCGCCAGGGAATGGGATGAATGTGTTGCAGTCGTCCGGTTTGAGGATGAAAGCGGTCTAGGAGAACACTTAGCCCGAGGCTTCTCATAGTCAGAGACGTTTGAAGATGGTGGCGACCTCGTAGGTGTGCGACCCTAGAAGCTTCTAATCGGCCATTCAAATATGAAAAGGTGCATATCTTTTTTTTCGAAACGATAGATATTATTATAAATAAAAAAGACACAAATGCGCGAATACAAGCAGCCGAAGGCTGAAAAGTGGGAGGACAGGTCAAAAGACCGCCTAGAATCCCGACTAGCAACGCTAGAAATACAAACTCCCAACGAAACTAAACAACAACACGAACAACTAAAACAACTAAAGAGATCCCAATCGGAGTAAAAAACAACTAAAAAGACCCCAATCGGAGTATTACCCGAGTGTCGGATCCCAACAGGATAATAAATTTGACACTCGGGCTCACAGGGGCCAACGACCCAAACCTTTCACAAGACACGAGCAACACAAACACAAACAACACGAAACAAACAAAACAAAACGAAACCAAAGTCAAACTACAACTAAGCCCTTCCCCAGCAAAACAAAACGAGTCCAATCAGCAGAGAACAGACGACTCCAGTCAAGATCTAAAGTCCCAGGGACTGCTTCCGAAACTGCCTAAAATCCTATACAAAAGCCGAACCGAAACCCTTGATCAAGCCCGAAGCTAACCCGCCACCAACCGGAAGGACCACAGCCGGCTCCCAATGCCGGAACACCCCGAACTCTTCTAACACCACTAGCCGAACTTGGAGGCCCCTGCCCCCCTCCGTCCCCAACACCAGAGGAAAAAAGAAGATGAGGAGACGGTACAACCCCTCTACTCAGATCGCCCCGACGCCAAACATCGAGACCGCCGGAGCTGCGTCCCACCTACCTGCCGTACCCCAACCAAACACCACCCCAGACGCAGAACCAGAGCCACCAACGCCGCAATCCATCGAGCCTGTGGACCCCGCCTGGACCAGTACAACGATTCCATCGACAACACCAGCATGACGACACCACCAACACCCCCCGCAAGACCAGAATGGCGACCCGCCGCGGACCTCGCCTGCACAAGCGAACCCGCCGCAGATCCCGTCCGAACAAGCAGTCCCAGCTTCGCGACAACTTCTCTGAATCCCCCTGAGGCAGCATAATCAGAAGCGAGCAACGACAGGATGGGTCGCAAAGTCGAGGACGACTGCTGGCCGGAGCCTGCCGTCGCCGGAGAAGGCAAAACAACGGAGAATTTGGGAGAGGTTTCCGGCGAGAGAAAGGGTAGGGTTACAGTGAGAGAATTTGGGCGAGGATCAACACAAAATCAATTTCTTGCCTAGTAAGATTCAAGGTGCATTATTACAAATTTTATTGTTTTTTTTTTCTCCCATTTATTTGGTTTGATTTTTTTTTGGTTTTATTTTTTATTTGTTTTTGAGTGCATATTGGTGCACCCATAAAAATGGTATATGAGAATGGAGTTTAGGTAGCTTTTAATATTATATCATCTGGTTGGTTCTTAGTTTTTGATTATTTATGTTTGTGGATTAGTCATTAATTATAGGATTTCATGTTATTAGTTGTATGTGGAAGAGGAGGGCTTATTTTACTTTAACGAAAAATTGATTGAACTTTTGTTTATTCTCTTTTGTTTTGATATTTTTTTTATTAAATTGTGTATTCTGACAATAGCTTCAATTCTAAATATTGTTGTTTTTATGTTGTTTCATAGGTGTTATGTTGTTTTTTTTTGTGTTGTTGCACAAATAATTGGTAATTTTTTTTTTCTTATTTTTTTCTAGTTGACATATATGATTCACAGACATAGTAAATGTGCTTTTTGTTTTTTTATGGTTGCTCATCCACTTTGAAATAAATTTTGTATGTACATTTTCTTATTACTTTTTTTTAGGCATTTATATTTGAAGAAGATGAAGAAAAGAGAAGAAGAAAGAAAAACATTAAAGAAGAAAAAAAGGGAAGAAGAAGAAGAAGAACGTGAAGAGTTAAATAAGAGAAAAAGAAGAAGGAGAAGAAAAATAAGAGAGGAAAGATAAGATGAGAGAGAGTGGTTGGTTCTTAGTTTAATTTTTGAAATAATAATTTTTTTCCCTGCCTATTTTTGTCTAATGTTTGGAGTAAATTGGGTATTGTGTATGACTTGCAACTGTTTTGTAAATTCATTGTTAAAAAAGGAGCAGTTATAAATTTTTCCCTTAATGGTATTGAGAAATAAAAATCATTTTTATTTACACATATGTTGTTTCTAACTTTTATTTTTATTTATAGCACTTTTTTATTTTATTTTTTTATTTTCATCCATCGACACTTTGCTTATGACTATGTTTGGTTGGTAGACCAATAAGCTGCTAAAATAAGTAGCAGTGGGGCGGTGCCATTATCCCACATGCCCACCGCCCCAATCATTTGCCCTCTTGTATAAATATATAGATATATATATATATATATATATATATATATAATAATTTTTAATTAAAAGTTAGGCCAATTGGCCAAATTTCAGATTCCCTCTTTTGCTATAAATAGAGGGAGTTTGGACGGGAGAAGATGCACCAAATAGAGGAAAAAAAAGGAAAGAAAGGAAAAGAGAAAGGAAAGAAAAGATAAATTTATATCCAAATATCGGATATAAAAATATCAAAAGAGAGAAACAAGTGATTTTTATTTGTTTTAAAATATTCCTTTTATTTTTAAGTGTTCAATTCTCGACTCCGTTCCCGTTTGCTGGAGCTCGTAAATCTGGTGTGCTACAGATTTAGAGACGTTTGCCGTTGTATCTTTGGGGAAGTTACGTCTGAACTGTTAGCTGCCACACGGGGCGTATTCTTCTTGCGGAAAGAGTTTTACTCGCCTCGGCTAAAATCTTTCCGTGTTTTCAGTAGTAATTTATTATTCAGTTCAATTGTAATTTTCTATTTTTAGATTATTTGTAAGAACTGAAAATACATATCAGTTCATAGGATTCCCGTGTAATTTTACACCAAAAATCCGACAATCGCAAGAAGAATATTGTTGTCCTACCAAACTGATGGCTTCCACCGGAGAAGGTTCCAGCTCTCAGCAGCTGATCAACAACTCTGTTCAGCAATATCAACCTGTACCTGCTGTTCAGGTCCCGACTGCTGAAAAATCTAAAAAATTCAACGGACTTGACTTCAAGAGGTGGCAACAAAAGATGTATTTTACCAGAACACTTTGGGTTTGGTGAAATACCTAAAGGACGACCCTCCGGTCATTTCTGAGAATGAGACCAATGCAGAACTACGCGCTGCGTACGATGCTTGGGGGCAAGGTGACTACCTTTGCCGTAACTATGTCTTGAACGGGCTTAGTAATGAGTTGTACAATGTGTACAGCTCTGTTGGATCTGCCAAGGAGCTTTGGGCTGCCCTGGAGAAGAAGTACAAGACCGAGGATGCTGGGGCGAAGAAATTTGTCGTCGGCAAGTTTCTTGACTTCAAGATGGTTGACACGAAGACTGTCGTGTCACAAGTGCAAGAGTTCCAGCTAATCTTGCACGATATCCATGCTGAAGGGATGACCTTGAGCGAGTCATTCCAAGTAGCGGCTGTGATCGAGAAGCTGCCGTCAGGCTGGAAGGACTTCAAGAACTATCTCAAGCACAAGAGAAAGGAGATGAGTCTTGAAGATCTGATAGTTCGTCTTCGTATCGAGGAGAACAACCAGAAGTCATCAGGAAAAGTCTCGATGATGGAAGCTCGTGTCAACTTGCTGGAGCAAGGCAACTCGAGCAAGAGGAAGACCCAGAACAAGGGAAAGCAGCCAGCCAAGGTTTGGAAGTTTACCGGAACTTGTTACAATTGTGGAAAACCAAACCATATGGCGAAAGACTGCAAGAGGCCAAAGAAAGTTGGGCCAAATACAGGGCAACCGAGTGCCCTTGTTGCTGAACATGGCCCTGTGCCGGGTGAATTGACCGACTTTGATATGTCGGCGGTGGTGTTTGAAGCCAATTTGGTGGATAACCCAAGGAAGTGGTACATCGATACTGGTGCCACTCGTCATGTGTGTTCTGACAAGGAGGTGTTC
>CACSLK010000984.1:16702291-16713847 GCA_902706635.1 Striga hermonthica
AAAAAAAAAACTAATTTTCGCGAAGAAATTGAAGCCTAGTGGTTACGACAAGAATACGAGTAAAATTCGAGAAATCGACGATTTTCAGTCCGACCAAGACGAAATCCAACAAAATAGGACCGACAGTAGGCAAAAATTAAAGAACCAAATTATCCGAAGAAGATGCCACAGAGGACCCTGATTTTCTTGTTGAAGACAATAATCCAATCGGGATTGACGAAGTTGAAGAAGATATATATGAGCGTAGACGACATTGACGAGTAGTGACGAAGGTATGAGCATAGACGACATTAACAAAGTTGAAGAAGATATGACCCTATTCCTGTTACAAGTATAATTGTTTCACAGTAACTCACTATATACTCAACATAAGCTTGTTATATACCATTATGCACATAATGTTGTAATGTAACGTAGGATAAAATGCATAGGACATGTATATACCATTTTCTGTTTGATTTATTTTGGAGTATATGTACAGTATATTTACAGTATATGTACAATATATGTTTACGGCATTATATGTTGGATGTTGCGTGTATAGACATTGCAGTATATGTGGTGTGTATAGGGATCATATGTTCGTATATTTGAAGATTTTTTTGTAAATTGTTCGGTATATGTTCTGTGTATAGGGAATATATGTTCAGTATATTAGAAGATTTTTTGGTATAGGGAATATAAGTAAACTGTTATAATATTTTATAAACTATGTATATACTTTTATGTATATAAAAAAAAAAACATAATTTTTTCATGTAAGACATGTTTCTAATGGCAACATATACTGAATATATACTAACATAAACGCAACATATATCCACTGGAAAGCTGTGCGAATTTCAATTCATGTTTTTATCTCTCTCTATTAAAACGTACAAAGTGCGCGAATTAAGGAATTAAATGAGTCATTATAAGTATATTTCATTTCTCTCTCTTAATCAATCCCATAAAAAGGAGGTGGAGATTGAAATGATATGGTAAATAATTTAGGCATTAATATAAATAAATAAGGTGTTTTAGGTAAATACACAATAATTAATATAAATATAATAAATTTATAAATAAGTTAAAACCACGTAACATATGTGAAAATTTCCCATTATTTTTCAATTTGTTTGCTATTATAATTTATCCCAACATAGCATCCGAAAAACATTAAAACTTTAGTGTTAGTTAGATAATAATTATGTCATACATCAATTGAATAGATTCAACACCAAACTACTTCATTTAATATTTCTTTATGCTGTTATACATTATTAACATAACCTGAATTAAATCATATACTATGAATTAATCTAAAAAAAAAATCGAGCCTCAAAAATCAACATCAAGCTTGAGCAGCTAAAAAAAAAAATCAATCTTGCTCGATAAGGCCAGTGCTCGGCTCGACTCTTTTGCAGCCCTAAGATACGACAGAAGATTACCATACAATACATTGTAAGCATGCTGTTAGATCTTAATATGTGGCCATAGGTAGACAACCAAAACTAGTTATTTTTCAAATCTACATATCAAATATCCTTCATAAATGATAACTTTATCTAATTATTTTTGGCATTGTGGACTGAATACAAACTACCCAAAGAAAACTTCTTCAAAATTACAATGAAAATTGGAAGTTCAGATTTCATTGTAAACATATCTCCAAAAGTAAGTTCCAACATTGTTTGTATATCTCACCTTTGCACCTCAAAATTAATGTACCCAAAAGATGCAAAATAGAAATGAGAACAACAAAATCATTACTGAGTTATATATTTTTTTTTTCTTCCTTTGAACTCTATATATAGGAACCATCAAAACAACAAAATCCTCTTCTCACAAAATTATAAGTTTCGTCGATAGAGCTCAAGCCATTTTATTATTAATCTCTCGATGAGTATGTACTAAATACTCGACGTATGAGAGCCCATGTAGCGATTTGTCTTCTACCATGTGAGAGAAAAACAACATCCCTGCATAGAAAGAAAAAATGAACCACGAAATAAATATGACAAGGAAGAAATATGAGTAATGTCACTGCAAGACGTGACGAAATTTGAAATGGTTAACAAGGTGATCAAATTTTTTATGTTAGGAATACGAAAGTTCTGCGATTTGAGTGGAAATAATTTCGCCAGGCACTAACCTGAAGGGTCTCCCTTTTTACAAAATTTCAAGCTGCAGAAAAAAGAACAAGACAATAATTAATAGAAAAATGTTTCACAAAATAATCGAGCATGTCAGGGAACAAGAGTATTTGTTTTCAATCATGTAAAATGTTGAAGATTTTAGTCATACCGTAAATAAGAACACCGCTGGCGTCTTATTTCATTTACAATGGCATTCAGCTTCTTTGACAAAGAATTGTCAAATTCTTGAAGAGTGAACTGAGAAAAAAAAAAAGTTGGAAACCCGTTAGTGTTAAATTTCTTCACATATACTAGGAAAAACCTAAAACGAGTCGATCTGTACCTTCTGCACACAAGTTCACTTTTGAAAGTATATATAGAATGTCATATGGTTGCACTTTATTATTGGGCAACTAAATATTTATTGCAAATGTCATCGGAAGAGTTTGACTAATAACATTAGAAATAAAGAAAACAAAAAAAAAATGGTACCTGGTTCGAAATTTCTTCAACGGTTGAAACTCCAAACAACTGTTGCAAAATATTTGGCTGAACTGAGTTACCAGCATAAATTAAACAATCTTCTCCATTTTCAAGAAGATAAATTCCTTCATCACTAATTTGCTCGCTGTTAAGCTCAATGGGAGTGGGAATAATGGAATCATCCGACTCCTGAAATATTCAGCATAAATAATGAGAAAATCAGGCCAACACATCAAATCCAAAATGGATGCACCCTAATATTTATTAAATACATACTCCCTCCTTTTTTAAATATATGTCGTTTTGACTTTTTTGATTAATGTCTACATACATAGCAAAATGAATGAATCAAAAAAGTCAAAACGACATTTATTTAAAAAAGGAGGTAGTAATATATATTTACACAATATTACCTTTTCATCAAGGTCATGAACGGAAATCATTCTTGGGTACACCAATGGAATTACCAAAGGTGTGGGTAAACGAGATGCGTGATTGATCCAGTAGGACCTCTCGTCTATTCTCCCATCATGGCGTAAACCAGCGCTTTTGAGCAACGCTGAAAAAAAATGCAGAAATTGGCAATAAAAGTCGAATTAAATTCTTGTTCATCAAATGATAAGAGAAAACTCAATGCATTAGCTGTTAAGAAAGCTGTCCAGACCGTGAGAACACTATTTTTAATTGTGTGTAATGCTATTTTTTATTGCATTTTTTGCTATTTTTAATTAGGATTTATTTTTTAAAAATATCAACACTATATATAATAGCATAATGTATAAATGATAGCACCGTATGCAATTAAAAATAGCAGCATATATGGTCCTACATATTCCCGCTCACAAATTTACAACTCATTCTTTTTCCGCTACTTGCAAAAATAAGTGTAAACATAGATTATTATTAATTCGAGGAAGCTACTCAAGTTCAAACCTGAACTCAGCCAAGAGGAGATAAAACATAAAACTAAAAAAACAAAATAAAAAATGACAGACACATGAGAAACTTGATGTACCAAGTGTATATAGAGGCAACAATTTAAGTGCCTCGGGTATAATGAGCTGTCCAGAAGATGAAACAGGAGCACAAAACTTGCGGTAAGAGTACAAGATGTTGATGCAAGCATTTGTAGCTTGTTCCGTCACTTGTGTAAGAGGAGCTGACGGAATTTCAGCAGCAGCTGTCACATGAACAACGAGAGAGTAAACATGGTAGGACAAAACAGCATACTACAAACTAAATGACACATATACCTACATTGCAATAATCATATCAAATGTAACTGAAACAAAAAAAAAAAAAAAAAAAAAAAAAAAAAAAAAAAAAAAAAAAAAAAAAAAAAGAGAATCATAGAGACGGTTTGGATAAAGAGAATTAGCTATAGAGACCATATGATGTAATATTTATTGTGACAAAAAAAAGGCAATAATCACACCCTTAACAGCAAATAACAAATTAAATATATAACACACAAGTACCTTGCTTCAACATGCAGGCAAACTGGGTGTCCAAGTCAGCAGCCCGGAACAAGTTACTTAACATGTTGGTGCAAGGCAGTGACAAGGTAGAAACCCGGATTCTTCTTTGTCCGTGTATAGTGGTGTATAGAAGGGCACACTATAAAAAAAAAAAAACATAGAATGTGATAGATTAAAAATGGCTTGAAGAACAAGGGAAAATTGATGAAACATCCAAACAACGCACTATTGTAGATTATGTGTAAGTGTTACCTGGAAAGAACACTCAGAACCTTCCTGTAACTTGTCGTCATGTTTCAGTGTCACCATTATTGTTTTGTCACAATCAATCTGAAAGAGCAAGCATGTTTTTCCCCAGCAGTCAACATTAAGACATGTATATGTATGTGACCATAAACATAATAACAAAATCCTTTAAGGATGACCGTACGCCGTACTACATACGGCTGCAATCATGTTGATTTCACAATTTTTTTGAAAAAAAAAATTAGGTGAAAGCCAGGTAGAAGTTTAGAGAGCATTTCTTAGTGGAAATTTTATAATTATAATTTTCTATAAAAATGTAACAAAAATTTATTTATATATTACGTTTTTGATGTAACAATATATCCCTTAAGCACAACAAAATGGGGATAAAAGAGTCAAACATCAATAGTAAAATAAGTCCGCGCCAGGAAAATGGGAGATACCGCAGGTAAGTCAACATCAGTTGGTATGCGCCGACAGAAGTTTCCAGAATATTCCTGAACTTGAATACCCTACACAGTGAAACATAAGAGATAAACTAGTGATAAAGTCACTTGTCAAACAAGCAGTCTTACAACTTCAAGAGTTACTAAAAATAAGAAGCTAACGGCTTGATAAATTACAAATTAATTTACTCACATTTAATTCATACTCAAAATCTAATTCAACCCCACTATCTTTAATATTATTCATATAATTAAATAATACAAACTTTAATTCACTATTCATCCACCCACATAATTTTAGCTACCTATCATTTTCAATCATTTATCTCATACTTTTACATCAAATCAATTTAATCATTTTATTTTAAATAATATTTTAATACATTCTTAAAATTCCACTAACAACTAATCATACCACTTTTTTCAAAATTAACTACGATTAACCAATATAACTCATTTTGAACAAATTATTTGATAAACAATCAAGGCCTAAGAAATTTTACGAAAAGAAGGAACCTGGCTGCATCTAACACGCATCACAGCTTCAAATCCTTGTGGCCTTGTGACATTCCAGCGCAGATCATTGTAAAGCTTAGCAGTATCGGAAAGAGCAGAGAAAGGATAATAACAGTAAACCTGGACAACAAAACCATTAAACCTGAGCTTGATATAACAACAATTTAAAGAAAATAAAGGCATATGATGTTTTCAAGTCAGACATCTAATCTAAGCCAAAATGGTCATAGAAAATAGATTATAACATTGCACCACATCATAAGGTCACCTCATTATACACTTAACCTCATTAATTATACAGTTACCTGGCCTCCAGTAGTTCTTGGAAAGACAGAGAGAGAGGCTATATCGACATATGATTGTGTTGTAATGAACAAGTCAATACAGACCTGTAAGAAACAATAAATTACAACATCCATTAGAATTAATACCAGTTATACACAAAAACAGCGGCAAGCTTTTGGGTACCCAAAGAATTAACAAATGTCACCTGATACTCTGCGAACTCAATGGCCATAGTTTTCAAATTCTTGTCAGCCGGTTGGAGTAATTTGTGAGCCTCCTGAAACCCAACCATTGCTGTTAAGCTCCCAGAATACATATTCTATTAATGATTAAACACCAATATGCTAATCTCACATCTAACTGACGAGAACTTGGAGAAATATCCATAATTGATGAGCAGACCAATATATCTATATAATATATTCGTGGAGTGTTTTATTATGACAACAGAACTAAAAACTGCCTATACAAAACAACATTGGTATAACTGGAGTTGGTCAATATCAAGCTGTCTACTTACCCTTGCAAGCTACCTAATGTAAGCTACCACATTCACATCACAATTGAAGGAAATAAAAACTATCTAGGGATATAGAACTTTTATGGATGATAAAAATTCAAATAAAATTCACACTAGTATTTTACATTGCACTCCCAATAACAAGTGATTCAAGTTTGAGCAACTCAAGAAAATAAAGAACTAAAATTCACACTGTATTGTCACATTCATATTCAAAGGTTGAATTATAAAAATCTGCAGACACATGAGAGGAAGCTTAACAAAAGCTAATGAAAGAGACTGTCATGGCTAATTGGATTGCACCAGGTCATGGAGCTCAACATTCATTCTCCATCCCTCCAAAATTGAATGATATTTTTTCATATAATATAATAAACCATCTATCCAAAAGGTATACAGTAATGAAGAGATACAGTATAAATGAAGAGTAATCAAACAACAAGGGTTGGGGATTGTAATACTCTAATATGCCACATTTATACCTTTTCTGCAGCTGATTGGTTGCTTCTGCCTTCTGCTTCTCTAGCAGAAAGGGACACAATACCAGTTGATGGCAATGCTGCAATTCATAAATCGCCATTATAATAGTGATCAGGGAAAACTGAATAAATTTGGCATTGGGAGCTGTGATAAGAAACAATTCAAACGGCACATGGTCTAGTTTAACATGAAAAGAAAAGAAAATGTAGCTTTCATGCATGTTAATGTGTTCTACATAGACAACAAACATTTCTGCATTTGTCAGCTTACTGGATTGAAAGACAAGCAGTTTGCCGCCAGTGCTTTTCATTGCCAAGAAGGCTGCCTAAATAAGAAAAGAAGTATACGAATGAATTAATCTCAAATAGTCTGGTGAGAAATCAATTGAAACATAGTAATTAAGGTGATTAAGCAACTGTGAGGTGTGTCTGGTTACTGATTAAGAGATGGCGGAAACTTGTTTCTAGGGGAAGGAAACCAAACAGCCTAAATGACAGTCTCCTTGATCAAGCAACAAGAATCTATACATTCGGTATATTTAGAATGACATAAAAGCATGATTAATAATCTTATACATAGTAGAGGCTCTTCCTTCGTGTTCCTATAAAACATATGCAGAAAAAATATCCCAATATAACTCTTAGAAAAAGTTGCTCCCTAATTGTCAATCACAACAACTGATCTTTTTTATTTACACGATGTACTAAGGCTTCATTTCCCAAACTAAAGTCGGCTGAATATATATGATTGATAGAAGTAACACGTCATCAAAGTGTGAACAAATGACATGAAAAAACAATTTGTGCCCATACCTTTACTGCAGCACAACAAGCTGAATCAGCAATTCTATTACTCTCAAACATTGTAGGAATGCTTTCTAGCAATATCTCCAAATGCTGGCGGCACTGTAGTTAAAAAAGAAAACCGATTTTACACAACTTGGGGAAATTGTAACATGAGCAAACACATTAATTCCATGGAGCTGATCCTTTCATCAATCTCTGGTCTTAAAAAGAAGAAAAAAAAAATAATTATAGGGTGGAAAGTCAACAAGCTGCTCTCATAGGGACCAAGCTGAAAAAAAATTGACTACCAACCTCATCGAGCTGAACAATAACATCACTTTCAAGAGGAGTGTATACATCTTGTACATCAGGAACAATAAGCATTAACGGCTGAAAGGATACAGAAAAATAACATGAAAGTTAGCACCCAGCATTGCAAGTACTTGTACAGTGAAACACTGTACTTCGCTTGAGAATATCAACATAGAAAGCCTAGAGGTGTTTTGCACATGATTATGATCCAGATAAAGCATTAAATAAATAAAAAAATAACGTGTCACCAAAGCTAGTATTTATCCACCAACCTGCTGTGAAGCTCGTTTTAGATTGTAAAAGTGGATGGTAGAGTCAAATGTCGCAATGCCCACCATTGTTCGAGGACCCTTCTGCAAGTAAAGGATCACTCGTTCAAATTAATAGTCCCCCTTTCTGATAGCTCAATAAACAAAGAACTCCACAGTGGCTAAGTGGAAAATCAATGTCATGCGCAAGAAACTCATATTGAGATATTACCAGAGACAGCATTAAAGTGGCTAAAAGTCTCTCGCCTTTGCAGATTAAACTTAAATAACTCTAATACAAAATTACCTCAACTCAAAATCCATATTGCATCACTTTTTAGGAACCTTCAAGGTCAAAAGAACTTATAGACGGAATTTATATTTCTAACCTCACTTATAAACACCAGCACTCAATCTACAGATTCTATTTTCTTTCCCTGCATACATTCTAAATTCGGAAAAAATACACCACAGGCAGTTCACATACGAAGAAGAAAATCATACAGAAATTGAGTTCATCAAGGACCACTAGCTTGGTGTAAATTTCTGGAATTAATGTTACAAGCTTTAAGAAACCGTGCATAAACTTACAGGAAGGTCATCTATAACTTGGTTGATTGCAGTGCAAGCTGCAGCAGTTGCACCAGTTTGTATGGCATTCATGGATACATCAATAAGGAAGAAAAATACAGCAGGCATTGGATCCCGCACCTGAAATATTTAAATAGCTCATAATGCACATCAGAAATGCAAGAATCAAAAGAGATGCATTTTATCTAACAATAAAGTTAAAAAATAAAAAAATAAAAAAAAAATAAAAGGTTTTATTCAGTCCCCCAATCCAATGCACACACCCATGCAACAAAAGAAGACTGCTAAAATGCTGGGGTTATTGAGAGCTTCAGTTGAAACAAAAGCTAATCACGTCATTCTGGAATGCATAAACACATCTGACATAAGTAGAATTTTTATACAACTTCAAACTGCTTGAAATGATCTTACCACTCAGACAAAAAACATTTCAACATCAATTTCTGCTTGCCAAATTTTTAGGAAGGAATTTGTTATGGTATGCAGACCCCACATAGAGGACCAAGATTATTGGAAAAATTGAGACATAAATATATCATCATGATTATCATGCAAGGACATTTTTGAAAAACAAAAATTGATACTCAAAAACAACATCCACCTAAGAGAATCATATGGTACTGGATCCTATAGACCCCTAATCCTGAAACCTCTCGATCAAACCATATGCAAATACGCTCATAGCTTCTCTCTATCTTCCATAACATTCCAACTCTAATGTCCTAATAACTCCCTTCTGCATTGAATCATTAATCTTATGACAGATTCAAGTCTAGGTCTAACATAGCACTCACCATATATTCCTTGGTAGCCAAAAATTCAACTGTTCCTCTGCATAGCTCAGGTCTATCATCAGCATCTCTGCGACGGCCATCAGGACCTAAGTTGCAGTAATAGTCACGTGGAGTTTCATCTGTAAATCCTGTAAAGTCACGTAATAACAAATTGTGAAAAGATGTGGGCCCATAATTATATGGCACTAGAAGTTATAAAGAGCCAATAGTTAAGATAAGACCCTGTAATGCATCAAAGAAAGATGTGTTACAAATGGCAATATTGAAAGGACTGAGTAGCACGTTTAAGGATCATTAGTTTGCAGTTTACTTTTTAGTTATTATTTCTTCACATATTTCATTGAAAGAAATGGAGAAAGAAGGGAAAAACATGCGTGAACTCCATTGACATTGAACTCACTAGTGCAACTCCCCAGCCAAAAAAAAAAAAAGAACAAAAAAATTACATAATATTGCCAAAAAAGAAGCACAAAGGGATATCCTTACCACACAAGTTGCAAATGAATCGTCTTCCTTGGTCAATAAACTTTACGAATGGGTTTATGTAGCCTTTGCAGCGAGAACACCTGATAGGGCCACTTTCCCCAAAATCAACAACCTAGAAAGCATCATAACACAGGACACGTTTTGCAGTTCAGCTCGAATGAAGATATTAACAAAAGACTTGCACATGACATGAAGTGTAGCAAATTTAGTGTGGATTATGTCACAGTCAATTCTGGAGTTGTGTGACTAACAATTTAACTTATAGAAAGAGAGTTAAAACATTTATTCAACCAGAAGAGAGCAAGAAAAAAGTAAAGGAAACAGAATCTTTTATACATGGATGGGTTCCTCGGACGGATGTGGAAGAGCTAAAGGCTGGACCAATAAAGCCAACTGTATTCCCGATGTTGATAGAAGGTCTGCAGTACATGGAATCTAACAAACAAATGAACACATTTGTTATTTGCAACAACAATGCCATTAACACTTGAAAGGAATTTTTACAGAACAAACCAAAAAAAAAAAAAAAGAAAAAGAGAAGAGGAAGAAAGGGATGGTAATTGTCATTGGATACTTAACCTGGTTTATAGTACACCTCATGTAGCGTGGACTGCAATTTCCAGTGTCTGTTACTATATAGTCACTTGTTGCAGGCTTGACAAGAAAATATAAAACAAAGAATAAGGGAAATTTGACACATCAATGTCATGAGTGAAATATATTTAGCAAGAAAATAAACTTGTTCCATGACATTAACATAGAATTTAACAGACTGCCAAAAAACCACCCACACAAAACACAAGAAAGCAACTAATTACCGGAGGAGGGTTTGCTTGATTTCCCTGTCGGGTCTCGTGCAAAATTACAGCAGAACTTGGCGTAAGGCGGGGAATCTGGACTGGACCAATGTTATTTTGTCCTGTTTGACCCACAGACATAGATTGATTTGGAGGTTGTTGCCCACCTGGAGGCATTCCAAACACCCGCTGCTGCTGTTGCATAGGACCAGAAATCTGAGGTGGGGCTACCTATATACCATAACATGATTAGGAGTGTGTAAAATCAGGTAGTGTGACAATGTACAAGTTCAAGCCACTATTAATAATATGCAACAGTTGCAAGATCAGCAAGGATTATAAATAACAACGAAAAAAAAAAAAAAAAATCGATCTTGCACAAACAAACCCTCCAAAATCAAAGTAGTAATATCATACAACTAACTACGATACCTGCTGGTTCGGTTGTGCTGGCCATGTCTGCATGCCATATGGGGAGCCCAAAGGCTGGGGCCCACCAGGAATAGGCGCTGAAAACTGGGAGGATACTTGAGTAGGCCGCATGTTCGGTGGGGGGCCCGAAAATGGAGGTGCCTGTTGCCCCACAGCAATCGGTGGGCCTGCAAACGGGGTCGCCTGCTGCCCCACAGGAGAAGGTGATCCACTGGTAGGCTGACCACCGTAGCTAGGACGCATCTGCGGAGGCTGCGAAGGCCGTGGTCCGGAGGAGGATACAACTGCTGCTGGCTGAGGTGGCCCAACCGGCGGTGGACTTTGCATACTACCCATTGTGGGGGGGAATCTGGGCCTGCCTTGTGACATTCCCGGGCCGAAGGAAGAGGGACCATTCGGAGGGCCCACTATGGGTGAAGTGGTGGGCCCGGAAGTCGGAGGGGCAGACGAAAAAGGCCCGGGACGAGGGCTGGGCCTGGAAGGCAAGGGAACAGTGGGCCCATTGGCAGATGTCGGGAACACGCCAGGTGGCGGTGGCCT
>CACSLK010000984.1:16743962-16757053 GCA_902706635.1 Striga hermonthica
TGTGATCTTGTTTTGAAATACACCTCTTACGTTTTTGACAAATATTATCAAAAGCACCTGGATTGTCGAGGCACCATGTAGTTCATAATCATCAATCGAAATTTCTTGTTCTTTCTAGAAATCAAGAAACACTCTCATCGTCTCCACAACTGGAAATTAAGACCTTCTCCTTACCTTTTGCCGTCAACTTGGTCTGCACATCGGCACGCTTTTTTCGAACGCTCACTCGAGTAATTAGCCCACTAATATTTTCCTTAGCAGACACAAAATCATCATCGAATGGAGATGGGCATCGTTCTTCTATACGAATTTCCTTATTCAGTTGTAATTTTGATCCGACAACTTCCGATTTCTTTCGAAACAACAATTTTTTCTGCACAAGTTTGCCTTAAAAACTCTTATGTCACGTTAAATTGTAATTGCCGGTCGTAAAAAAAATAATGTGTTTTATATCTCGTATAATGAGTGTCCAAGAAAGTTTGACACATTTGGGAGGTAATTTTCTCAAATTTACGTGTATAGACTTCACGTACGAGATATTTACATATATAGGTTCCATATAAAATTTAATTAAAACGGGTGGATGTGATTTTATTTTCACATCTACGAGGTTACATTTATCTCACCTGCTGATCATTTTCTCTCTATATATCTTAAACTACAATCAATTTCGGCGAAAGACCCGCAAGAAAATTAGAAATTCGAAAAACAATAATTTTCTTTTTACCAAATTTGATACCTAGAATTAAGGGATTCACAAATTCAAAATTTTATACGGGATTGTATGTTCATCGACATCTTAAATTTAAAAAAATTGGAAATCATCCATCCAGCTGACAAAAAAAAAAAAACTTCGGTCGGGATTAGAAAGGAAAAAATGTTTTTTCGTGAAATCTCCTTTGATCAAAAATCCTGAAGGTAATTTCGTGATGGTATTTTTTATGTGATGATCTATTACTGTTTTTTCTTTAATTTTGATTGTTTATTATGTGGCCTCGAGTGATATAATTTGTTTATTTCAAGAATATATGGCTTCGATGATGTAGCAACATTAAGATGTCAGGAAACGACACGAAAATATTGTTAGAGATATGCTGTAAAAGCTATGTTTTGCAGATTCTATCGATTCCATTTTGATCTGGCCATCATGTTTCAGTTAAAGTACATATGTTTGCAGTTTATTTATTTATGCAAATCATACTACATGTCTTATATTGAGGTAGTGTGGTTCGAAGTGTTTCGAACAGAAAGATCACCTATCAGTTCCTTATAAGACTAAACTATTCGTTCACAGTCTAGACAGGCAGTGAGACCACTTCTGGAAAAAGACTGTAGTGTATTCTTGATTCAGTTGGTCTTTGACTGAAGAATTACACTAGCACTTATGTTGAGTGTTGAACAAGACCACGGAAGGATAAGGTTATGAAACTCACTGATCGTTGTTGTAACCTAGACCTTCAGTGATTGATGCGTTCTCTTAAGTTGTAAGATAATATAAAATAGGAATATATATTTATCTCTTATTTATTTGATTTACCAAGTGATTCCTATTTTATTAGGATGACATACGAGGTATTTTGGTAAGTAAGAATAATTATATGATGTGCTATTTTAAATTATTTATAGTCAATATGTTCCTGTGCGCTGGATTGATGACTTCCCCGAAATGCGCTCATGAATGTACATTATGTTAAACCCTGTAGGTAGACGATTGTCTGACATAATAGTTAAGGATCTGAGTGGTACTAATTTCGGAAGTGAATAAGAAGTTGATTAATTATTTTGTCAGTAATTTAATTAATCAATGGACGTTATATCTTAAACATAGGGAGGTAAATCGATCAATCGAATTAATATTATTTAATCATGGAGGCTCGATTTTATTGATAAAATAGTGGCTAAATGGGGAGAACAATAATATTACTCTAGTGGGATGTTTTATTATTTAATTCCATTTAAATAAGAATTAATTTTATTTCATATTAATTAATTTAATTAGGAAAATAATATTCCTACTAGAATCTTCTCTAGGGTTATGAGACTAAGGAGTCTTCTAGAAGAGGTAGATTAGTAGGAGATTTCTTTCTTATATTGGATTAGTAATTGGAGTAGAACTAAGATTCCTAGGCCTAATGGGGTAAGCCCATATTTAGCACCTCATTAAGGTCCCCAATAGAGCCTATAAATACACCATGTCCAACCTCTTGAATGTATGTGGGTTGGCCGATTTTTCTCTTTACATACGCGTGAAAAATAACATCGTTCAAGAGTTAGGGAGATTCGATTAAACGCTCCACCAAGTTTAATCGAAGTAGGTGTTTAGGTAATCCGTTAGAAGGCTTTTGGGTGCAATATATTCGAGCCTTTTATTACATATATTTTTCGGTCATCTTGCACAGTCACTGCCACCGTTCGTCGCCATGAACCACCGTCGAAAATCGCCATCGCCGCCGGAAGTCAGCCAGGCCCAGCCGACGCCACCGCAAGCCGCTCGCAGTCGCGCCCAGCCAGGCCCGTCGCCGAGCTCCCAGCAGCGACTGCAAGCAACACCCGCCAGCGCCTAGTACTGCCCGCGAGTTGTTCCTGCCGTCCGCCGTTGGCAGTCGTCGATCGCGCGAGGTCCCAACACGCAACAACTACGCGCACGCTATTCCTTGCGCGCCCAGGAGACGCATCCCGCACGCCCGCGTGGTCCAGACGCGCTTGCCTAGTCCGCAGCGACATAGGATTGCCGCAACGCACGCGCGCAACAACCCATCGCGCCCCTGCTGCCTTGCTCCGCATGCCGTGTGTTAGGCCTAAGAGTCTCGCCAGTGCACGTCCGCGCACACGCACACCGCCAGCGCTCGTACGCCGTCCGCTGCACCAACTTCGAGACCCGAGCCACCGTGCGACCGAGCTTCATTGGAACCTTCGATTAGAATCGAATAAAGGCCAAATCTATCTACCCATTAGGTTGTGGTGTTCAGACGAACTACATCAACGGTATTCTACATCGTCTCTGAGTCGACAAAAGTTTTAAAAAGTAAACGTCCATATCCTAACTATAGATTCCGCTGCATTAGGATTTATTTCGATAAGTTCAATACTGTGCATGTTGCTTGACGTTCCTCATAGAACCCAACAATTATTAGAAAGACGATGGTTTTTACAGAGGATTTACCGAACATACTGCAGATACTATGTTTGAAAACAACAAAGTATACAAAAGATAAATTGGAAATGAACAACTCCAGAACACTTGGAGCTGTGGTTGATGGATGCCTGAATACTGATATTGTGGTCGGGGTAATGTTCAGAGATAAAAGTGTTCATGCGTCTTAATGTTTCAATTAAAGGGTGGAATTATTGTAGACCTATTAGTGTTGTCTGTGATACTTTCTTTAGTTCGGCGTATGGAGGTAACAAGGCTGGGAATTCAGAGGGGGCGTGCTTTGGCGATGGCGAGATGGACTCTGTTTACGACCACGTAGTTGTGATGATGGGGATTTCAGTTCGGATTATCTGAGTTTTAGCACGGATTAGATGTTTGGTCTGAGGAAGCAAGTCTTTGCCAAATAAAATCAATATCTTCGTCAATGGCTTATGTGTGATAAGTTTTTGTTTATCTACCGTTTATGTTGAGTATAAATTTATTTGTTGTGTTAATAGATTCGGATTGCTCTTTACTGTTTTACAGTTTTCATCAATTTGAGGAATCCGAGTTGCTCATACCCAATCCAATATCGAAGCATATCAAAATTCTCAATAGTGGAAACAATAGCTAGAGTGATGCCACAATAAACGAGAAGCAAGAGAAGGGATGCAAAAGTGATGATGATTTGCCCGAGTCGCTACTAGTTATCACTTAAAGCTAAGAATGATATAAGTCATGTTTGTTTTTGCAATTTAATGAATAGATTTTGATCTATAAAGATAATCCGTTGTCTTACTGTATGAATATTTTTTATTTTTATTTTTTATTTTTTTTGTATGATTTTTATTGTGCACTTTAAGATTGGAATATTTATGTGCTGATTTTGAATTCTCTGTCGAAGGTGATTTTTAATGTTTCAATATAAATGTTACTATTTGACATTTTTGTTTATTTAACGTTTATGTTTTGTATATTAAAATGACGGGGATAAGTAAACAAATACAATTAATATACTTTAGTTTACTAAAGTACATATCATGTTTGAAAATATACGTAATATATACGCAATATATAATATTGTTGTTTATATTTTAGCAACCATATCCTTTAGGATATACTTTGTTAAATATTTACTTTAGCATGTACACAATTTTACCATACAATTACGTTAACACAACATATACTTTATTTAAAATACAACAATACCATTCAATGGGATATGAATACCCATTTGTTTTCTCTCAATTAAACGTCATATATAGCTATATTGATAAACCTCAATGTAGTAATTCTTATGTAATATTGTTCGTACAATAGAAAGTAGGTGTTCCACATACAATGCTACCCAAAATATACGTTAGTTAAAACAAAGATATTCTCAAGTATTACGAAGATTTATAAACACAGGAAATTCATCAAATAATAACCAAGTTCGATCACGAACTCGCTCGACAACTCGTTATCAACCACCCAATCGTACGTCATCCAAAAGAAGTTTAAATTTCATAAATATCTTCGTGATTAGCAAGCCACTG
Source organism: Striga hermonthica (assembly GCA_902706635.1). Lineage (NCBI taxonomy): Eukaryota > Viridiplantae > Streptophyta > Magnoliopsida > Lamiales > Orobanchaceae > Striga > Striga hermonthica. The sequence goes on from CACSLK010000984.1 coordinate 16,748,634, forward strand.
GAAGTTCTGCCGTCCTCAGAATTGTTTTTTTAGAACTTGTTGGAGCTTCAATTTTCTGAAATTGTAGCTTCTTTTGGACGACCTTACACTCAGGTACTTGAAATTAAGATGTTCGACGACATCGACAGCGAGTTAAATCAGAAGTTTTGTGCGTGTTTAGAGAAGATAGAGTTTTTTTTTACTTCTTGTGCAGAAGTTACACGAGAGTCGAGATATGGAGAGAGAAAAGTAAAATAATTTCTTGTTTTACGGTTGCGTGTGGAAGGAATACAGATTATCTCTCTTTTTGATAATTATGTAAAACTTAACCCTCATTACTTGTGTGTTTAGGGGATATAAAAACTGAATATAAAATCTTACCTTACTTAAATACAATAAAATACTGATTATAACAGTAATGCTCCCCTACCCACGGTGGGTACATGTTAATATGCTCACTGCTTATGTGGCATGCACACATTGGTGATGTATTTATTTTTGAACATATTAACATCACCAATGTGTGCATGCCACATAAGCGGTGAGCATATTAACATGTGCCTACCGTAGATATGGGAGCATTATTCCTGATGAGTTATATATGCTCCCCTACGCACGGTGGGCATATTAACGTGTCCCCACCGTGGATAAGGGAGCATTATTGTATAACTATAATCAATACATCATTGATATGTAAATACATATTATAAGCGCTCTCAAGATGTAAAAAAAATTATACGTACTTGATTACAATTTTTTTCAATACTTTATATATAACGTATAACTATGTATATAACATAAAAGTATATATATACAATTTACGTCTCCATAACATATAAATAAATATATACAATTTACAAATCTATTCAGGAATAGTTTTAAGTTAAAAATGTATGTAAAAGGATCACCAATGATAGATAGTTAAAATTATGTGAGTAAATAAATAGTAAATTAAAGTTGATGTCATGTGTAAGAATGATTGGTTTGTATTATTTAATTATGAATAATATTAAAGATAACAGAGTTGAGTTAAAGTTGAGTTATATTTTGAGTATGAATTAAACCCTAAACCCTAAGAACTGCTTCTATTATATACACAAGCAATTAATCAACTTTTATATGCACGAATGTATGTGCGTGCGGTATCATATATAATGCATCGTTGGATGAGGGGCGGGCCTATTTTCTGCAAGGGAGGCATTGTGATTTTTTTTTTTTAAATAAAAATAAATAAAAATAAGTGGACAAAAAAAAAATGTGGACCAAAATTAAAAGGTCGTATTCTGATAATACGTTTTACAATGTAAAACGTATTTCAATAATACGTTTTATAAATAAAATTAATTTTATAATTTACATTTAATTGTAAAACATATTTTCGTAATATGTTTAACAATTAATTAATTGTAAAACGTATTTCGAAAATACGTTTAACAAATTAAATTAATTTTATAATTAATAGTACACTACAAAAAAATTGTTATATTCCAATGAAAAATTCTATGGTAATATATTCTAATGGAAATTCCAACGAATATTCCAATGGTATAGCTTCCGTTGGAATGGTTCCAACAGAAATTCCAACGGAAATATTCCGTTGGAATGTGTTTTTCATTGAAATTTTAGATGGACTTTGGTGATTCCAACGGCTATATTTCCAACAGCTTTTTACCGTAGGAATTTTTATTGGAATATGTAATTTCCGTTGGAATTTTTATTTCCACCGCCGTTGGAAAATCCACCATTGGAATCGTCAAAATCCAACGGAAATTCCAATAGAAAACTCATTCCAACGGAATATTTCTGTTGGAATTTCTGTTGGAATCCATTGAAAAACTCCAACGGAAATAATAGTATTGAAATATCCGTTGGAATTGCCGTTGGACTCATTCTATTATAATAAATTTCCGTTGGAATTTCATCATTTTCTTGTAGTGGTAAAACGTATTTCGAAAAGCATCATTGAATAGAGAGGGTCGTTAGCTACGTATAGGGAAAAACGAAACTCAATTCCGAGTTTAAATGAGCCCAAACGAGCTCGAAACACAAAATATATACTAAATATTAAACGAAACTCGTTAGCTACGTTTTATTTATTAATTTTTTAAAAAAACGTATTCTTATAATACGTTTTATAATATTTTTTATTTTTTTAAAAAAATAAAATTAATTATAACACGTATTCTGAAAATACGTTTTTTTAAATAAAATCTAATTTTTAAAATGTATTCTCATAATACGTGTATTTGATTTTGGTCTACTGATTTTTTTTTTATTATTATTTTTGTCCACTTATTTTTTTTTTTAAAAAAAAAAACTAAATTACCCAAGGCATTGTCCTCCCAAATTTTTAATTTAGCTTAATATACACACACACACACACACATATATATATATATTATATATATATATATATAAATGTGTATATATTCTAAGACTTCTAAATTTTTTATATATATATATATATATCTATATATAGTTGAAAAATATATAATAACATATTCATTTTATCATTCCTATGATTATCACAAATTATTGTATCACTCTATTAACTAATTAGTTTTAATTACGCATATTTTTTTAAGTCCATTTCCACATTTTTGTTTTATAATATTTTTTGTAAGTTTGTTTTAACACTGTCTAATAATATTTTGCGTTTGGTCTTACGTACAATTAAAAAATTAAAGAGTAGATTTGTAATAGAAGAATATGCAACATTTGCAATTCGTTCAATGATTCAAAAGAGAACTGCTAGAACAATTAATACAACAGTAGGCCTTCTCTTGCCTACTTAAGAGTTAGACAAGTACCACATTCTTCCAACAAATATATTTATACATTCATATTTTAAAGGCATAATTTATATTGCAATACAAATAAAGTATGACATTTCATTGTATAACAATGCATTTTGTGCAGGAAAATACATATGTCTAAGAATTAGGCAGCCTACCAGCATTTGTTTTAACATCGAGCCACTCATCAATGAGTTTCGTGAGTGTAAAAAATGTTGATCATTTGAACTACCAAAATTAAAAAAAAAAAGTTATGTCTTTTGCAGCAAAACTTATCAATTATTTTATCCATTTTAAAATGCAAATTTGCGCCTATGTGTGTGTGTGTGTGAAAGAGAAATATAGTTGTTATTCGTGCCGAGTCTAGTCGAATACCTCATGTTTAAGCTTGTGATAGATCAACTCGACATTTTAATAAATACACCAAAATTTGAGCTCAAACTCGATTTGTGTAAGTTTCAATCTATCCGTATGTAGACATCAAAGTTTTAATATTTTTTCTATTTGTCTTAATTTATTTTTGGACATAAATCTAAGATGAATAAGATATCTAATTGATAAAGTAAATATTTCTTGTCCACCAAGTCAAATCTTAAGATAAGAAAATAGAGTATATCAAATCATGAAGGACCAATCACATTGGTGTATTCTTCTCCAAACCTCTCTCACCTACACCTATAAATAGGGCTCTCATCAATGTCACAAATCTCACCTCATAAATCAAAGTCTCAAATTCAAGAGCTCTCTGTTGTAACACAAATTGTTATTTTACCGAATACAGAATCGAAAGATTCGTTCCCCGGGTCGATCTCACGAGGAAGGCGGTTCGAAATTCATCTTTGGTATTGATAACGTAAAAAATAAAAGAAAATCCTAAACATTCTAATCAGATAGCGGGTTTGAGAAATTATCAGCTAAAGAATATTAAAAAGCAAAAATCTACCTAAAAATATAAATGTGACGATGAAAAAGAAGGTAGGGAGTCGGGGACGATTAATTCAAGTTCTAGCAAAACCGGGCAATTCATTGTTCGGTTCGAGATTGACACTCTCGCTTAAACATCTAGCGGTTCGCTCCGAGTAACTTTTCGTAACAAGGGATTGAAATATACGAGCAAGTTCGAGCACACAATACCGGCCAACTATCCAATCCCAATAACTTTTCGTAACAAGAGAAAAGACACCGACAAGCATGTGTTTAAATCCAAACCTATATATTATTCATTTACGAAATTACCTATCTCATGCAAGCCTAGGTCTACGACTTATCCCCTTTCGGTTAAAAAAGTCGCTAATTTAACTAGAAGGTGACTAATCAACTAATCATATAAAATTGACAAACCCTAACTCGACTAATCAACATCAATCCTTACCAATTGCAAGATCGAAGTGTCACTCTTCAATTATATCAATTAATCAAGCAAGATTACATCAATTATGAATTAAATAAACCCACACAAGAACGAACAATTCAAGCCCGAGAGATATACGTTAAACATGAACGATCATTCCCCTATCCATAGCAATCGGAATTAGTTAAGCATATTGAATTCAACACAATAAATCAATTCTCCCAATTCAACCATTATTCATGAATTAAACAAGAGAGAAAAGAAACTTACAAATAATCTCAATTTCACGTGTTGAAGATGAATTACAAGCTAAATCCCTAACTAAGAAGAAGAAGAAGAAGAAGAAGAAGAAGAAGAAGAAGAAGAAGAAGAAGAAGAAGAAGAAGAAGAAGAAGAAGAAGAAGAAGAAGAAGAAGAAGAAGAAGAAGAAAAATAGAAAATAATGGTGAAGAAAGTAAGGAAAACGATGAAGAAGAAGAGAGGAAAAGAAGGGGAAGAGAGGAGTTTTTTTCGTGTTTTCTCGGGCCCGAGGGTTTTCACCCTGGTCGAGAGTTATCCCCAATTATGATCGCGATCTATTATTTATATGAGTCGTAGTTACGGTGCGAGAAAAATCTGTCGTGGGCGTGGAAAAGTCTTAGTGGCACGGCGTGGCGGGCCACCGCGGTGTGGAGAGAGCAGGTGCCGCGGCGCTAAGGGGTAGCACGGCGCGAAAGTAGCACTCTGGGCGTGTGTTGTCGCGGCGTGGAAATGGGTGCAGCGGCGCGGCAGGACTCTTCTCCGCGGCGCGAGGCACATGACACGGCGTGGCAGGGCTCCTCTCCGCGGCGTGACGCACGACACGGCGTGGCAGGCGCAATACTGCTCTCTGCTGGGGTCGCGCCACTGGCCCGGGGTGACGTGCGCATGGCGCTGGCCTAGGAGTGTGTTGGTGCCCTATTTGCATGACTTTGCTTCTCGGGCTCGTGCGGATTCGTCTGGATTCGAAATTTAATTCTGTTTTTTCCTGTGTGACGCCAACGCAACACTCTATTTAACTATGTTCGCCCGGTACATTTATCTTGGAAAATAAATTCTCTCGAATCTTCGGACCTGCACACCATAAACAAAGAAAAGCCGGAAAAATACATGAGAAACACAAAGAAAAAGACCAACTGAGGAAATCACGCATAAAAACACAAAACACACTAAAAGAGAAAGAAATGACCTAAAATAGGGGGAAAAGAAAGGAAATAATCATGAAAAATGCAACAAAAATAGGGCAAACACTCTCAATAACTCTCTTGAAGATTTGAATAAATTCTTGAAGATCCAATGACATCAAGTTGAAGATTGACATTCAACCCGCAACCAAGCATTCGAACCGCTGATGTACGTTCAATGAAGAAGAATGTCAAGAAGAAGAAAAAGAGGCGACAACTTTTCTCCAACAAGTAAATAGACGACATCCACTGCTCGCAAATCAATCCAAGAATATCAATGGCGTTCAAATGACATTCAAGCCGCATTTGTGAAAAAAGTTCAACCCACATAGCATTTGACCCGAGAAAAAACTTTCAAGCCCTTGAGTCAACGTTATTCAAGCCAAAATCTACATTTTAGAAATATAGAAGACGCAAGTCCTCTAAGAAATCTTCTTTAATCAAATCAAGTCCTAACATTTAATACGGGAATAAGTCTTTCGACCCCCAAATAAATGTTAGCGAAATTCAAGTTTAAGCTCAAAGAAGATCCAAGTGTCAAATGTTTGAAGATCAAATCAGAGCTCACAAAGAAAAGAATCAAAGAAAACATATAGAAATTGTACTCGCAATATCGTTTAATCTGAATATAAAATCAAGTTGTACAAAAGTTTTATGTTTTTCATAAAATTTGTTAGTACACCGTAATAAGAAATTTGAATGGTCATTCTAGCTTAGTTCATTTAAATATATGAATAATACGAAATCAAACCATCACGAGTTGAACAAACAAAATCCGGTTCCAATAACTGCTTTAGCCCCTTCCAATTTTTTTCCTAGATCCGCCCCAAGTTGGATGCTCGATCTTTCTACATTCATATATGCATGTATGAAACTGCGTACTTAGCTTTTTAATGGCAAGTAAATAAAAAAATATGCATATCATTTTTTTCATAAAACATCAGTGATGTATTGTATCCGAGTTATAGAGTATCTCATGCATTAGACCAAGTCCACCATACTGCATCCCCAAACGCAAACTGAAAAAGAAGGGAAAAAACCTCCAACCAAACACAATAACGGGACACAAATTGCGTTTGGATGCAATTTCTCCCTCCTTGGAATGCATATTTGCATTTACACTGTTCATAAACGCAAATAACTTTAACATTGTATTACAAGTCCATATATATATATATAATTGCTGGCAAGTTTCAATAAATTTTATTCAGCCAGCAATTAATAATAATATGAGTTCATTTAATAAAAATATGTGTTCATTTAATAAAAATAGTTTATCATTTAATAATAATATTTGTAACTTACAGTTACACAATTTATTTTGACACATCCCATTTTTGGATGGTGCACATTTTTGTAACGCCTCTTTATGTCTTGAAATACAAAAAAAAAATTGTTTTTATATTGATATATATATATATATATATTTTTGGTATTATATAAATAAATATTTCACAACTAATTAAAAATAACTACAAATATCTCTATTTTCTACTGCGGTAATACAATAAAAAATATTTTTTTCGAATATTACAAAGATACATAAAATATTTAAAAAAATCAAATCCTGGAGACATGAGTCGAAAAAGTTTAACGATGATGATTTGTTGTGATGAGAATTCTGACGTTAGAAAAACTACGAAAATAAGTGTTTAATAACTTGTATAAAACAAACACTGAAATAGAAAAATTAAATAATAGCAAGACGAGTTAACCTTATCCTCATTTTATATAATTTCAAATTGTGTTGAGCCTAAATGGCTAGTTCGCACGCTTCAAAATCTTACTTGGCAATATTTCATGCTTCGTGTTTTGATTCAGATAAAAATTAATATAATTATATTCTCAAATAAATAAGCTCGGATATACTATAATTATATTTGGTATCTACAATGTTATTTATGAAAATTGATTATGTATAAATATCATACTTTTTGAATCTTACAAACTATTTAAGACAAATTATATAATACCATAATTAACTAGATTTGATTAGGTGTTGCTAGCCGTGTTTAGAGGGTGTACATTACGCCTGGCTTTCAAATGCGTAATATATTATTTTATGTTTGATTATTAATATATAGTCACTAAATGTATTATTGTAATACTAATTTATTGCTATACTATATAGAAATTAGGCCCGGTTTTCAAATGTATTATCTTTTGATAGTATTATTTTATTTAGCCTTTCATAAATTACACTGACTTTTTGGTTATATGTATCACAATAATTAATGTCATTTTTACATTGATTGGCAATACTTAGTTACAACTTTAAAATTTCAATCATTTCACAATTATTTACCCTCCCTATATATATAATTATCGGATATGCTAGACCTAAGTAGCAGACTCGCACATTTCAGGATATAAATTTTAAAGCTTTGCTGTTGGCTTAGATAAATTTTAATCTATTTTCAATCCAAAAATAACTAGGCGTGGAATATCCATAGAGATATTGGATATTTATGGTATTTTTTAAGATCATTAATTATATTTTATTATCATTTTCGATTGTAGACGTGGTTTATAAGATATAAATATTTTTCTTACTTTTTTTTTAAACTATAACAAATTTACTAACTTAATTTATAAATATATTTAAAAGTCTATGTATTTGTTAACTATTTTTTTCGTATGTAATATATCAAAACACTCATGTGTTGATGAGTTTCGATTTGACATCTATATTATACATACAAAATGAATAAATAATTTTATTTATCTACATAATTAAAATTAATTATCTATATATTTTTTTCGAAAAATAAAATGAGTTAAACTAACTTAACTAGGAGTAGTTATATGGTGTAAATTGAGAAAAAAATTATAATAAGTGACAATGACATTTTAAATATAAGTAATAATATATTTCTTCAAAAAGTATTTAAAAACAAAAACAAATTTTGTTAGTATTATTTAATTAAAATATAATTTCTTAACAAGTAACCGTGTAGTACACGGGTATTGTTCTTGTTAATAATAAATTTAAATAACAAAATCTATAATTTTAAGACTACATATAAATAAAAGTATGAAAAATATAAATATTGAATTATATGAAATAAAAAAAAAAAAAAAAAAAAAAAAAAA
>CACSLK010000984.1:16785611-16801152 GCA_902706635.1 Striga hermonthica
GACCTAACTTGATCATATGCACTGAACTTTCTCAAGAACTATGCACTTTGCTCGATAAAATGCCGTAGTGTGCGCTATGTGCACTACAATCGGCTTAAGGCCAATCCTCGGCCAAACATCAATTCTCTCTGACCATTAAAGCTTGAATGATCATAAAATAACATATAATAACTAACCATACTTGACTTACTCGAACAAATATGATTGTACTGAAAGATAACATGATAGGGCATAAAAATGGCCCCGTAGGCATACGCTATTTGCGATACCGACTTCTTTAGGCCAAAACATGATCTAAACTTTAACTTGTCTCGACCTATACTTTTATACTGAATATATGAGAACATAACTTGTTGAAACAAACATGAATTGCATAGAAGTTGCCGGATCAAACATGAACTTACTCGGTCATGACCTAATGTGGCTTAAACCGAGCATAACTCGCTAATTTCATGCATTTCTCGTCATGAGCTGATTATACTGACTTTAACCTGCCCTAATTAACATGAGGGGATGCTGATCATGAGGTTAACTTCACAATTACTCGGTGTTATTCGTATAAAACCGAACATCACTCGGTCATGACCTATATGGCTAAAATCGAACCCTTTTTGGTATTTTCTTGCATTTCTAGTCATGAACTGCTGAAACTAACTTGAACATGAGCTGATTAACATTAAAAGATACTGAATATGAGGTTACCTCACTAAATACTTGAAGAATTTCCCATAATTGGGCACAATTTCATCGTCTCCGTACATATGCTCGTGCGTGTGTGCTTCTTTGGGGCTAATTCTTTGTTCAATATTTCTAAGTATTTGCTGAACGTTTGGCATGAGTTCTCAGCCCTATTTTGGCCCCAACATCTGACTTATACACGCTGAAATGAAGAGGAGACGAGGATATTGGCTCGGCCAATGGCTATGCGCCATTTGCCGAACTCTCACGGCCTTAGGTAGCTTACTCATCACTTGGTTTGCTTAGTCATGACCTCAATCACTACCAGCCCTCCATGTGTCCCTTAACTTATGCTAATGCACGAGAAATTTAAGAAATTTGGGCATTAGGCATGATAACCTCGGTTAGCCGTGCTAATGACATGCTTAGGGCTTAATGCATGCGCTTAGGTGCTAATGCGTGTGTTATGCTTGCTTAATGCTAAACCATGCTAATGACTTGCTTAACACCTTAAACATGATTATCATTAATTAATCCTCATTAATGTTAATTAATCTCAATTAACATTAAACTAATCATGATTATCTTAAGTTAATCTCGATTAATTAGCTTAAACATGATTAAGTTAATTAAGCACGGACTAATGACCATTACTTAATTAACGATGGACGGTGTACCAATGTGAACGCTTCACAGTATAGGTATACCGAACTTGACATGAGGAACTTTACTGGATTAACTATCGGAATATTATACCGAACATGAACCTGACATTCGAAAGTTAATTCGAATATTCTTGACTTAGACGATTAATCCGAACATTAATATGTCGAATAGTTCGTCAACTTGGCTTATTAATTCCAGACTCATTAACTAAGTAAATGAATCGGAATTAAGTCTGAAAACTTATTCGGTTATCAACCGAATAACATATCGACTAATAGTCGAACTTAAAATCTGATTAACTGAATTGCTTGAACTTGAACATGAACATGACTATTTATTAACAAAGGCTAGCTTAAAACTTGAAGCTAGTAATTCCTTTATTAATAAAACTCGGGGTGTTACATATATTTTTTATTTTTTTTTGATAGGGGGGACGAAAAAAAAAGAAGGAAGAAAAAGAAAGGGAATGGGGTAGAAGAAAAACACACGATCTAAAACCTCTCAATGAAAGCACCAATGATGAAGATCGTGTGTTTTGATTTCCGATAAGCCACGAATCCGCGCCTTGAATCGCCGATAGGTGTTTCTCTAGCCACAACCGCGCCTATTGAAACGAATAAAATTGCAATAGAAATCTAAAAGAAATCTAAGACAAAGTGTTTGAACAGAAGTTCGCATTTTTATTGATAAACTTGATGATGCAAAATAACATGGGGAAAGGGGCCTTTATAAAGGCACAAAATATATCTAGTCCTAATTTACCTAGGGAACTATGAAAGCAATAAAATATTAGAAAACTTAATTAAGCTAGAAATCATAAAGCTAGATGGAAACTAAATCACTTGGTGTGCACTCCAAGTAATTCACTCTCTTGCTCTCTCACGCGTTCGGCCGCCTCACGCACTGCCTGCGCGCCTTCGCCCATCGCCCTAGTCCTCGAGGACTAGGGCACCGCCTTCCGCGTGTGCCTCTTCACTAGGCGTGCTGCGCACGCTAGTGCCTGTCACGCCGCCCTCGCGCGCGTGTCCGCTCGCCATACCACATTCCTCAAGGACTGCGGTTTCGCGCCCCGCGCGTTCTTCCCCATCAGGAGTGTCTTGCACGCCTTCGCTACCGGCTGCTCCTTTGCGCGCGTGCTGCCCCGCCTTTTCGCATGCCTCGAGGCATGAGGCCTCGCGCGCGCGTGTTACCTCGTTGCGCGGGTCTTCCGCGAGCGCCCTCGCCAAGCCTGCGCTGCGCACGTCGTCACCAGTTGATACAGAAGTGGGAACCAGCTCCATTGGATCTAGTAAGGGTGTGCGGCTAATGAGCAAAAGGCGCGCATCGAACGGTGATGCACGGGCAGCGGTCAAGCGAGAGCACGCACGGGCGCTGGGAGCAGCGGTGATGAAGGATCGTGTGTTGCGTTACCCTCGACTTGTCTCAAACACAGCTTCGCCACAGCCTTGCTCTCGACGATAGGTGTGATCGACTCGGTTATTAGCCTAACTCTCTCACGATACTTGAGTTCACTCGGGTCTTAGCCTCGCTCCCTCGGTTTTGAACTGGCTCGGGTCTTATCCTCACCAATTCGATTGCATGATCGAACTCTCACGAATCCTAACACATAGTTTCGAACAAACGTTCTTTACTATTTCATGAAATCCAAGACCTAAAAAATAATGAGGGATGCTCCCTATTTATAGATCCTAACTATGACTAATTCTAATCTACCTAGGAAACTTAATTAAAGCAATTAAATATTAAATTCCTAAACAATCTAGATATTATTGTGCAAGAGGGAAACTAAATATACTAGAGTCCTAATTAACTTGATTGTCTTGATCTTGCTTGGCTTGCACTCCAAACAATTCCAAATTATGCCAAAGTACTTCGGCCGCCTTCCATGCGTTCGCTCCGACTCGCGTTGCCTATTCCTTGGCGCGCGAGGCATCGCGCGCCTCATCCGTCTCGCACGCGCTGGCCACCGCCCCCGCTACTCCTAGTCTTGCTCGGCATGGGTCGTCCGTTCCCCACTCGCGCGCCACTTCATCGTTGTCTTCCTTGCGCGCGTCTCGGCTACCGTCCGAGCACCCATCGCCTACAGCGCACTCTACCGCGCCCGCTACTCCGCGCGTCTAACACTCGTATGCCTACGCGGTCGAGGCTTGTGCCCATGCACACGCCACTCACGCGCATGCCATCCGCACGCTCAGCGCGCCCCACTGCTCCCAGCGCCCGTACGCGCTTGCGTGTGCCTAGCGCTACCTCACCCAGTGCCCATCGCTCGCTCGTTCTGCCGCAACAATCCCTCGCGCGCATCAACCACCCAAAATCCACTCCCTGTGCGCCACTTCGCCTAACTTCCAAGCGGCATGCGTGTCTACGCCAGTGCGCGTGTGCGCGTCCTTGCTTAATGCACTTCTCCGCGCATGTGACCGTTGCTAACCTTGGGACCATCTTCTTGCGTTCCCTCGCGCACCTTCATGCGCTCGTGCATCACGTCCATGCACTTCTCGATCCAAGCCCGTCCGCATACGCGCTCGTACCCTTCTTTTAGGCCATGCATGCGTCATTTTTGCCCTATTTTCAGCCTCCTCGGGTTGTTTTGGCTCGTGGACCTTCTCGTCGTTAGGGCTCGGAACCCACTTCCGCATCAAGCGTGCAGAGCATACGCGCGCAAGGAGATTGGCGGGAGCGGGGCACGCACAAGTGCGCGCAAGTGGAGCGCAAGCGCGGGTGTCCGAGACCGAGCGGGCATAGGAGTAAAGGACGACAGCAAGCACGCGCGCGAGGAGTTCGAGCGAGGCGAGAAGCGCACGATGGCGCGCGAGTGGACCGCATGCGCAGGCGCATGCCTAAGCGCGGTAGGCATAGGCGAGGGGGGCTGGCGTGCACGCACAAGGGACGAGGCGGTGGACGCTGGGCACGCGTGATATGGAAGTGGTCATCAACCCAGGCGAGTCTGAAGAAGAAGGTGACGATGGTCTCAATATATGGCTGGAGAACATGTTGAAAGAGCCATCAAGCCCGATATATCGACCTTCATGCAAGAGAGACTGGCCGAAAGGATATGGTCCACGGGCTAAGTTGAGGGTTAAAAAGAGTCGGGCCAAAAGACGACGCAAGGCGAAGGCCAAGGAATCACGTTGTTGGTGCAAGCCTTGTACAAGGAAGAGACGAGCATGGCGCTCGGAGGCTAAAAGGCGAGGTAAGCAAAGAATGGAGGACGGTTGGATATGGTGTGCTGGAGATTGTGCTAGGTTGGATTGTTGGGACCCCTGGCCATCGGGCGAGCAACTAGGGTTGGTTGGCAACGAGAAAATAGGCACGAGCGAATGGCGCGCATCGTGCCTTGATGCGCGCGAAGGGCGGAGTGATCGTGCACGAGGGGCAGTATCGGGAGTGCACGAGTGCACGACAGTTGAGCAAGCCGCGGGGGTTGATTGGGACGCGATGGCATTCGGGGGCGTAAGGACGGGGCGCGATAGGCACGCAAGAGAGCGGTCAGCAGTTGCGAGTGGTACGCGCAACGCAGCTGGTGCACGGGGATGCGCAGGAGGTGATCGGAGCCCGCGGGCGATGGAGGCGCCGCGCGAAGTAACGGACGCGGTAGGGTGCACCGTAGGCGATTGGCGCGTGGGCTGTAGCCGGGACGTGCGCGAGAATGACGGAAACCGAGGAGCGCGCACAAGGGCGCGCGAGTGTAGCGAAGACGCGGGCGCATGCGTCTGCGCGATAGACATAGGCGAGGGAGGCGTGCACGCGCGGGAAGCACACAGCACGAACGAAGGGTGCACGAATGGTGACGCGTGGGAGGCACGCGCGGGGAGCCGCGTGCAACAAGGATTAGGCAACGAGAAGGTGGCGTGCGCAAAGTGAGGCGGCCGAGAGTTATTGGGCATGATTTGGAATTGTTTGGAGTGCAAGCCAATAAGATCAAGATCTAGTTAATTAGGACTCTAGAATATTTAGTTTCCTTCTTGCACAATAATATCTAGAATGTTTAGAGAATTTAATATTTCATTGCTTTAATTAAGTTTTCTAGGTAGATTAGAATTAGTCATAGTTAGGATCTATATATAGTGAACATCCCTCATTGTTTTTTATGTCCAGAATTGACGAGCTGAATAGAAAAGAACGTTTGTTCGAAACCGTGTGTTAGGATTCGTGAGAGTTCGATCATGCAATCGAATCGGTGAGGCTAAGACTCGAGCCAGTTCAAAACCGAGGGAGCGAGGCTAAGACCCGAGTGAACTCAAGTATCGTGAGAAAGTTAGGCTAATAACCGAGTGGATCACACCTATCGTTGAGAGCATGGCCGTGGTGAAGCTGTGCTCGAGACAAGTCAAGGTAACGCAACACACGATCCTTCATCATTGGTGCTTTCATTGAGAGTGATTGATTGTGTGTTCGTTAATGTTTTCTATCCCATTCTTTTTTGGTTCGAATTTTGTTCGAATTTTTATAGTCTTAAAAAAAAGAGAAGAAAAACAATGTCTTATGTGCCAATGGACGAGATGCATTGGGAAGATCTCGAGATATTGGAGAGTTTGGAAAGGGAACTCACCCCATTAGAAAGCACGTATCTAGACGAACTCCATGAGCGAAGAAATCGAGAAGAATACGAGCGAAAACTCGTAGAAGGTCGAGGAGCAATGGAGGGTGAACTCCACAACAATGAAGATGATGATGCGCTGAATTTTCTAATCCTTGAGGACAAGGAAAGTCTTGAAGAGGAGGGGAATGATACAGAAGTGGTCATCAACCCAGACGAGTCCAAAGAAGAAGGTTTCGATGGTCTCGATATATGGCTGGAGAACATGTTGGAAGAGCCATCAAGCCCTATATATTGACCTTCATGCAAGAGAGACTGGCCGAAAGGATGTGGTCCACGGGCTAAGTTGAGGGTTAAAAAGCGTCGGGCCGAAAGACGACGCAAAGCGAAGGCCAAGGAATCACGTTGTTGGTGCAAGCCTTGTACAAGGAAGAGACGAGCATGGCGCTCGGAGGCTAAAAGGCGAGGTAAGCAAAGGATGGAGGACGGTTGGATATGGCGTGCTGGAGATTGTGCTAGGTTGGATGGTTGGGACCCCTGGCCATCGGGCGAGCAACTGGGGTCGGTTGGCAATGAGAAAATAGGCACGAGCGAATGGCGCGCATCATGCTTTGATGCGCGCGAAGGGCCCATGATCGTGCACGAGGGGCAGTATCGGGAGCGCACGAGTGCACGGCAATTGAGCAAGCCGCGGGGTTCGATTGGGACGTGATGGCGTTCGGGGGCGTAACGACGGGGCGCGATAGGCGCGCAGGAGAGCGGTCGGCGGTTGCGGGTTGTACGCGCAATGCAACGGGCGCACGGGGATGCACAGGAGGTGATCGGAGCCCGCGGGCGATGGAGGCGACGCGTGAAGTAACGGACGCGGTAGGGTGCACCGTAGGCGATTGGGGCGCGGGCTGTAGTCGGGACGCGCGCGAGAATGACAGCAGCCGAGGAGCGCGCACAAGGGCGCGCGAGTGTAGCGAAGATGCGGGCGCATGCCTATGCACGATAGGTATAGGCGAGAAAGGCGTGCACGTGCAGGAAGCAAACAGCACCGACGAAGGGTGCGTGAATGGTGACGGGTGGGAGGCGCGCGCACGGGGAGCCGCGCGCAACAAGGATTAGGCAACGAGAAGGCGGCGTGCGCAAAGTGAGGCGACCGAGAGTTATTGGGCATGATCTGGAATTGTTTGGAGTGCAAGCCAAGCAAGATCAAGATCTAGTTAATTAGGACTCAAGAATATTTAGTTTCCTTCTTGCACAATAATATCTAGAATGTTTAGTAATTTAATATTTAATTGCTTTAATTAAGTTTCCTAGGTAGATTATAATTAGTCATAGTTAGGATCTATATATAGGGAGCATCCCTCATTGTTTTTGATGTCCAGAATTGATGAGCTGAATAGAAAAGAACGTTTGTTCGAAACCGTGTGTTAGGATTCGTGAGAGTTCGATCATGCAATCGAATTGGTGAGGCTAAGACCCGATCCAGTTCAAAACCGAGGGAGCGAGGCTAAGACCCGAGTGAACTCAAGTATCGTGAGAGAGTTAGGCTAATAACCGAGTCGATCACACCTATCATCGAGAGCAAGGCCGTGGCGAAGCTGTGTTCGAGACAAGTCAAGGGAACGCAACACACGATCCTTCATCAGTGCGCGACAGCGCGCGCGTACAGTACAAGCACGAGAAGCCGAGTCTGTCGAGGAATGTGAGTAGGAGGCGCGCGCACATGCGCGAGAGGCGGTCGTGTGAGTGAGGCGGCTGAAGGTTCTAGGGATTTAGGGCGAGAGAATTACTTGGGCATCAAGTTATGCTTGGTGTGCAAGTCAAGCAATTAGAATTATAGTAATATTAAGATTTTATTACCTTAATGCTTTTAATTATTGAATTTGGAAATCTAGATCTATTAGGCTTAGATTTATTTTATGCACCTATAAATACCTCATGTACTCTTCATAGTTGAATGTCTTTGAATGAAGTATTGAATTGATGAGTCAATTTAGAGAGGGGAACTTTATGTTCTAACGTGTGTTAAGCAAGGCCGTAGTGCGTGTTTACATATAGTGTCGGAGAGAAGGCCATTAGAGCGTCTTGAAGTCACAGTGTCTATGAGAAGGCCGATAGTGCATCTGTTAGATACACCTATCGTGAGTAAATGAAGGCCCTGAGTGCGCGTTTATTCACAACCCGAAATAGACAAAAATCCGATTGTTCATCATTGGTGCTTTCATTGAGAGATGCTGATCGAATTTTTGTTTATCTATCTTGTTTCTTTTTTTTTCGGTTTTGCCTTTTGCTGAGGGGCCGAATTTTTGTTCTTTTTGGTTCGAAATTTTCGATTTATTGTTCGAATTTTTCATTATTTTTCGCGAGTCTTAAAAAAAAGTGTCATCTAGTCCTTTGTTTTATATTTTTTTTTTCGGTTTTGTTCAAATTTTTCTAGAGTAAAAAAAAAAAAGAGAGATTCATGATGTCAAACCGTGAAAGGATCCAAGCGTTGGAAGATAATGTGAAGATCATTGGGGATGGTCAACATGCCACCAATGAGAAATTGGAAAGGATCGAGCTTATGGTCCATGATCTGGTCGGGCGACTTACACGCATGAACACGCGGCCACGAAGGGGTCACGGATCACGGTCCACGGCGTCGAGCACTGGGACCAAACGTGAGGACGATCGCCAGTCCAGGTGCACACGCGCATCCCGCACAAATCATCATCGGGACGATCGACGACGGCATGAAGGTCGCGCACACCACAACCGAAGGCACGAGGAGGACGACGATCAGCGGTCGTACGCATAGTACGCATCGCGAGCCATACGCGACGAACGATGGGCACACCGCGACGACGGTAGGTGCTATGGAGACGAAGGTCGGCGACGGCACGGGGAACGAGCGTATCATGACCGTGACGAACACTACGAGGAACGGGCTTACGTACGGTCGAAGATAACTATGCCCACATTCACAGGAGTAGATCCGGATGCATGGTTGAGTCGAGCTGTGCAATTCTTTGAGATCAACGATGTGCCAAGGTACGAAAGAGTATTGCTGCTTATAATCTTGATGGGGAAGCAAACGTATGGTGGAAATGGATCTTGCACAAAAATCATGGCGAGCACATGCGTTGGAGAGACTTCGAGAAGGAACTCATCACAAGGTTTGGTTCGAGCGATTACTTTGATTATGATGAAGCTTTGTCTCGAATTAGACAAGTGGGTAGTTTGCGGGAGTACCAGAAGGAGTTTGAGAGCATTGCTAGTAGGGTGCGGGATTGGCCCGAAAGTGCGCTAGTAGGAGCCTTTGTGGGAGGGCTGAAGTCTGAATTGGCGGCAGAGGTGAGGTTAGATAGGACAAGATCGATGCGAGCAGCCATGGAGTCGGCTAGGTTGCACGAGGATCATCTTGCAGCGGTCTGAAAGGCGAAGACAAGCGACGTGTGAAGAGAACCGAAATGCACGCACGCTGCGACCGAGGAACAAGTGCAGAAGATCGAGAACAAGCCGATGGGCAATATGGTGCGAACAACAAGCAACGTACGGCGGCTTACTGATGAAGAGATGCAACGGAGAAGAGAAAAGGGCCTTTGCTATTCGTGCAACGAGAAATTCACGCCAGGCCACAAGTGCAAGGGTAAGGAAGTGTTTTTGCTAGAATTTGAGGAGGATTGTGAGGAGGAAAAGCCACAGGAGGAGTCCTTGTTGCATATAGTTAAAAGCAAAAAGCGTGGTCCGAAGATGATCACATTCACGACTGAGATTAGATGTAAATTGGTGGAGGTATTGGTTGATAGCGGGTCTACGCTGAATTTTATTGATGAGGAGTTGTCCAAGGAGATCGAGATTCCATTCACAAAGGTTAAGCCTTTTGGAGTCAAAGTAGCAAACGGAGAAACACTTCGAGAAGATATTCTCTTCAAAGGAGTAAAGATTGAAGCTCAAGGTCAAAAGATGAGAGTGGATCTGTATGCTTTGCCATTGAAGGCGGCGGATATAGTACTTGGATGCCAGTCGTTAGAGACTCTAGGTCCAATCACAACTAATTATTGGAGAGGAACTATGGAGTTTGGGAGATTGAGTAAGAGGGTTAAGTTGAGGACTGAAGATGCAGGCGAGTCACCTGACGAGGATGAAGATGATGGTCGAGCCCGAAAGCTGAATTTCATTAACCTTGGGGACAAGGAATGTCTCGAAGAGGAGGAGAATGATACGGAAGTAGGAACCAGCTCCATTGGATCTAGTAAGGGTGTGCGGCTAATGAGCAAAAAGAGCGCATCGAACGGTGATGCGCGGGCAACGGTCGAGCGAGAGCACGCACGGGCGCTGGGAGCAGCGGGCAGTGCGTACGCGCGCAAGGAGATTGGCGGGAGCGGGGCGCGCATAAGAGCACGCAAGTGGAGCGCAAGCGCGAGTGTCCGAGACCGAGCGGGCATAGGAGTAAAGGACGGCAGCAAGCACGGGCGCGAGGAGTTCGGGCGAGGCAAGAGGCGCGCGATGGCGCGCGAGTGGACCGCATGCGCAGGCGCATGCCTAAGCACTGTAGGCATAGGCGAGGGGGGCTGGCGTGCACGCGCAAGGGACGAGGCGGTGGACGATGGGCGCGTGATGAAGGATCGTGTGTTGCGTTACCCTCGACTTGTCTCGAACACAGCCTCGCCACGGCCTTTCTCTCGACGATAGGTGGATCGACTCGGTTATTAGCCTAACTCTCTCACGATACTTGAGTTCACTTGGGTCTTAGCCTCGCTCCCTCGGTTTTGAACTGGCTCGGGTCTTAGCCTCACCAATTCGATTGCATGACCGAACTCTCACGAATCCTAACACACGGTTTCGAACAAACGTTCTTTTCTATTTCATCAAATCCAAGACATTAAAAACAATGAGGGATGCTCCCTATTTATAGATCCTAACTATGACTAGTTCTAATCTACCTAGGAAACTTAATTAAAGCAATTAAATATTAAATTCCTAAACAATCCAGATATTATTGTGCAAGAAGGAAACTAAATATCTAGAGTCCTAATTAACTTGATTGTCTTGATCTTGCTTTCTTGCACTCCAAACAATTCCGAATTATGCCCAAGTACTTTCGGCCGCCTCAATTCGCACCGCCTTCCATCCGTGCGCCGTCCTTCAGCTTTCCTATTTCTCATCGCGCGCGGTAACCCGCGCACATGCCTTCTCCTCGACGCGTGCGGTATCGCGCTCCTTGTGTCCCACGCATGTGCCCGCCGCCTCGGCTTCTCCTAGTCCCTCTCGGCATGGGTCGTTTTCTTCGCACGCACGCGCTACCTCGTGCTCCCCGTGCTCGCCGTCTATCTCGCGCGCGTGTGCCTCCCGCGTTCTTAAGCCTTCGAGGCTTAGGCCTCTGCCCGCTTCCGTGCTCCACTCGCGCGCCCATGTGCGCGCCTCGCTATCGTCGTCCACCTCGTACGCGTCCCGGCTACAGCCCATGCCCCAATCGCCTATGGCGCACCCTAATGCGTCCGCTACTTCGAGCATCGCCTCCATCACCCGCGGGCTCCGATCACCTCCTGCGCATCCCCGTGCGCCTGCTGCATTGCACGTACCGTCCACGCCTGCTGACTGCTCAACTGCGTGCCTATCGCGCCCCACGCTTCTGTCGCCGAACGCCAGCGTGTCCCAGTCGACGTCCGCGGCTTGCCTGCCTATCATGCACCCTCGTACATTGTCCCGTTCCGTCCAACCGCGCGCATCATGGGCCGGTTCGCGCCCTTCGCCCATCAGCCGATCGATGTCACCCTCCTTGTTGCCGCTTGTCTCCGTCGGCTCAGGCCATGGGTCCCAACCTTTCAACTTCACACAATCTTCTGCCGGTATCCACCACCCTTCTTCAACCCATCGCAGACCCCGCCTTCTAGCCTCTTTCTTCCTTGCTCGCCTCTTTCTTGTGCAAGTCTTGCACCGACAACATCATTCCTTAGCCTTCGCCTTGTGTTTCGTTCGGGCTCGTTTGGTCTTGCGCTTCTTAGGCTTTAGCTTAGCCCGTGGACCACACCCTTTCGACCAGTCCCTTTCACATGATGGTCGATATATCGGGCTTGATGGCTCCTCCAGCATGTTTTCCAACCATATGTTTAGGTCGTCGCCATCTTCATCCTCCGACTCGCCTGGGTTGATGACCACTTCCGTATCATTCCCCTCCTCTTCAAGATTTTCCTTGTCCTCAAGGATTAGAAAATTTAGCGCACCATCATCTTCACTGTTTTTGACTTCATCTTCCATTGCTCCACTGGCTTCTACGAATTGTCGCTCATATTCCCCCAGATTTCTTCGTTCATGGAGTTCATCCAAATATGTGCTCTCCCATGGGGTGAGTTCTCTCTCCAAACTCTCCAACAATTCGAGATCTTCCCAATCCATCTCGTCCATTGGCACATAAGACATATTCTCTTTTTTTTAAGACTCTATAAAAATTCGAAAATAAAAAGAAAAAGAATTCGAACAAATTCGAATCAAGGGGAGGAAAAATAACAAAAGACTAGATGACACTTTTTTTTTAGACATAAAATTTTTCGAAAATTAAGGGATAAAATTCAAAAAACTCGAACGAAAAGAAACAAAAATTCGAACAAAAAGAAAAAGAATGGGATAGAAAAAGTTAACGAACACACAATCAATCACTCTCAATGAAAGCACCAATGATGAAGGATCGTGTGTTGCGTTACCCTCGACTTGTCTCGAACACAGCTTCGCCACGGCCTTGCTCTTGACGATAGGTGTGATTGACTCGGTTATTAGCCTAACTCTCTCACGATACTTGAGCTCACTCGGGTCTTAGCCTCGCTCCCTCGGTTTTGAACTGGCTCGGGTCTTAGCCTAACCAATTCGATTGCATGATCGAACTCTCACGAATCCTAACACACGGTTTCGAACAAACATTCTTTTCTATTTCATCAAATCCAAGAAATGAAAAACAATGAGGGATGCTCCCTATTTATAGATCCTAACTATGACTAATTCTAATCTACCTAGGAAACTTAATTAAAGCAATTAAATATTAAATTCCTAAACAATCTAGGTATTATTGTGCAAGAAGGAAACTAAATATCTAGAGTCCTAATTAACTTGATTGTCTTGATCTTGCTTGGCTTGCACTCCAAACAATTCCAAATTATGCCCAAGTACTTTCGGCCGCCTCACTTCGCACCGCCTTCCATCCGTGCGCCGTCCTTCGGCTTTCCTAATTCTCATCGCGCGCGGTAACCCACGCGCATGCCTTTTCCTCGTCGCGCGCGGTATCGCGCGCCTTGTGTCCCATGCATGCACCCGCCGCCTCGGCTTCTCCTAGTCCCTCTCGGTATGGGTCGTTTTCTTCTCACGCACGCGCTACCTCGTGCTCCCTGCGCTCGCCGCTTATCTCGCGCGCGTGTGCTTCCCGCATTCCTAAGCCTTCGAGGCTTAGGCCTCTGCCCGCGTCCGTGCTCCACTCGCGCGCCTCGCTATCGCCGTCCACCTCGCGCGCGTCCCGGCTACACCCCGTGCCCCAATCGCCTACGGCGCACCCTACCGCGTCTGCTACCTCGTGCGTCGCCTCCATCGCCCGTGGGCTCCGATCACCTCCTGCGCATCCCCGTGCGCTCGCTGCGTTGTACGTACCTTCCACGCATGCTGACTGCTCACCCGCGCGCCTATCGCGCCCCACGCTTCTGTCGTCGAATGCCAGCGCGTCCCAGTCGACGTCCGCGGCTTGCCCGCCTATCATGCACCCTCGTACATTGTCCCGTTCCGTCCAACCGCGCGCATCATGGGCCGGTGCGCGCCCTTCGCCCATCAGCCGATCTTCGTCACCCTCCTTGTTGCCACTTGTCTCCGTCGGCTCGGGCCATGGGTCCCAACCTTTAAACTTCACACAATCTTCTGCCGGTATCCACCACCCTTCTTCAACCCATCGCAGACCCCGCCTTCTAGCCTCTTTCTTTCTTGCTCGCCTCTTTCTTGTGCAAGGCTTGCACCAACAACATGATTCCTTAGCCTTCGCCTTGCGTTTCCTTCGGGCTCGTTTGGTCTTGCGCTTCTTAGGCTTTAGCTTAGCCCGTGGGCCACACCCTTTCGGTCAGTCCCTTTCACATGATGGTCGATATATCGGGCTTGATGGCTCCTCCAGCATTTTTTCCAACCATATGTTTAGGTCATCGCCATCTTCATCATCCGACTCACCTGGGTTGATGACCACTTCCGTATTAGCGAGCGACAGCGCTCGCGTACGGTATAAGCACGAGAAGCTGAGTCCGCCGAGGAATGTGAGTACGAGGCACGCGCACATGCGCGAGAGGCGGTCGTGCGAGTGAGGCGGCCGAAGGTTCTAGGAATTTAGGGTGAGAGAATTACTTGAGAATCAAGTTATGCTTAGTGTGCAAGTCAAGCAATTAGAATTATAGTAATATTAGGATTTTATTACCTTAATGCTTTTAATTATTGAATTAGGAAATCTAGATCTATTAGGCTTAGATTTATTTTATGCACCTATAGATACCTCATGTACTCTTCATAGTTGAATGTCTTAGAATGAAGTATTGAATTGATGAGTCAATTTAGAGAGGGGAACTTTATGTTCTAACGTGTGTTAAGCAAGGCCGTAGTGCGTGTTTAAATACAGTGTCAGAGAGAAGGCCATTAGAGCGTATTGAAGTCACAGTGTCTAGGAGAAGGCCGATAGTGCATCTGTTAGATATACCTATCGTGAGTAAACGAAGGCCCTGAGTGCGCATTTATTCACCACCCAAAATAGACAAAAATTCGATCGTTCATCACCAGTCTCCCGCGTCCTGCTCGCGCGCGCCAGTCGTACACTTCCGCTGGCCAGCGCCCGTTCGTCCATCTCGCACGCCAGTTGTGTACGCTCGTCTTTGCACGTTACCTGACCACTCTCGCTTGTCTCGCGCGCACTATGCTCAAGTGCGCGCATTTCTGCAGTCCCTCGCGCAAGCCTCTTGCGTGCGTGATATGCGCGACTTGCGGCATTCTTGAGCTGCCTG
The DNA here is from genome assembly GCA_902706635.1 of Striga hermonthica. Lineage (NCBI taxonomy): Eukaryota > Viridiplantae > Streptophyta > Magnoliopsida > Lamiales > Orobanchaceae > Striga > Striga hermonthica. The sequence goes on from CACSLK010000984.1 coordinate 16,800,477, forward strand.
CCACTTCCGTATCACAGGGCCCCAGCGCGCACGCCAGCGTGATACGGAAGTGGTCATCAACCCCGGTGAATCGAGCGATGGAATGGTCGAAGATCTCGACTTGTGGTTGGAGAACATGCTCGAGGAACCTTCAAGCTCGATTTATCGACCTTCGTGCGAGAGAGATTGGCAAAGGGATGTGGCCCAAGGTCTAAGTCAAGGAAACGTAAGGCCAAAAACCGATGCAAAGCAAAAGCGCAAAAGGCAAGCCATTGTTGTGGGCCGTGTGTGAGGAAGAAACGAGCATGGCGTTCAGAGGTTCAAAGGCGTGGAAGGCAAAGGATGGAAGCTGGTTGGATATGGCGTGCTGGAGACTGCATTGGATTGGAAGGTTGGGACCCATGGCCATCGGGCGAGCAGTCAGAGTCGATCGGCGACGGAGACGCGAGTGTTGGGTTCTGTTAGGAACGTCAAACAACATGCACAGTATTGAACTTTATCGAAATAAATCCTAACGCAATGGAATCTATAGTTAGGACATGAACGTTTACCTTTTAAACTTTTTGACGAATTTGAGACGATGTAGAGTACCGTTGATGAAGTTCATCTGAACACCACAACTTAATGGGCGGATAGGTTTGGCCTTTAGTCGATTCTAATCGACACGACAAACGAGGCTTTTGTTGGGTTCTGTTAG
>CACSLK010000984.1:16817536-16829790 GCA_902706635.1 Striga hermonthica
TTCTTCTATATCTGAGTATTCTTCTTCAATTGGTTCAAGACCAAATGATTCTGCAACCTGGAGAAATTTTACTTTCTCAGATTTTTGTCTATTTGGACACTCATTTGCATAGTGTCCTTCTATGTTACAGATCCAGCATCTGCAATTCTTTTTCCCTTTTGGACAAAAGTTTTTATTGGGTTGAAATTTTTGTTTCTTTCTGAAATATTTACCAGGTTTAAAAGTTTTTCTCTTCTTTCTTTTCTGGTACTTATACTTTCTAGAGTAATTTTTCTTAGATTTTCTTTTATATGGTTTGCAACCATATTCTGTAGGTTTCTCAGAAATTTTAGAACAACAGTTTCTGTTAAATTTTTTCATTTGTTTTTGCTTTGTAGTAGCATTACAAATTTTTTCAATTTCTTCTCTTACGAGTCTTTTGGCATAACCGAAACTATATTTCATAAGCTTTTCAGCTGCTTCATATTTTTTTGAAGCATCATTTCCTACAATAGGAATTTTTGCTAAATACATTTTAATGTATTCAGGATGTTCTCCAAAATCTATTTTGAAAAGATTCTTTTCGAAATCACAATTGAATTCCTCAATGTAACAAATATCGCAAAGAGTCAGATTATTTAATCTTACCTTAGCTTTAGATTGCTCTATAAGTTTTTCATTTTCTGCATTTGATACTCGATCAATGCCCAAAAATAAAGTATAAAGACTGTTCAGAATGCTTTCAAGCATAACTGCAGGGTTTACATTTTGAGTATCCCATTGAACTCTTTTTATAAAATTTTGTGCATTTCCAAGCATTCTATGCTCAGCAAGTGCTAACACAAGTTGTGCTGTATTGAAAGTACTTGGATTGAGATTAATCACAAGACTCATTTCTAGTCCCCATTTATCAAATAATTTTTTAATTGTTTCAGGTTTTTTACAATCTAAGTCTAAGATTGAAGCTGTCTGAACTTCTCCGGCAATACCAGGGATACCGGCATTATTGTTAGAAGATCTAGGTGGTCTAGGAGTTACTGATGGTTTTCTTTCGAATTCTTCAGTATTCATTTCTTCATCATCTTTTGTTCCAGATGATTCTGGTTTTTCCATTCTAAAATTTTCTTTTAGAAGTTCTTCTTCCTCTTTGAAATTTATTTCTGATTCTGACTGAGTGTCAGTTTCAGTTTCGTCAATTTGATAAAATTGTTCATGTTCTTCAAGTTTTAACAACTTTTTCATTTTAGGGTTTGATTCCAAATCTGAATTACATTGTTCTTCATTCATTTCTAAAAAACGAATTGTATGTTCAAGCTGAATAGCTTGTTTATCATCCAAATCTAAATTAATTAGATTCCAAAGATTTTTCTCAAGTTTTTCTTGAAGATTCATTTTTTCAAAGCATCTTTTGGCCATTTAAAAGCGTTAGGATTTCCTGAACTTCCTAATTCTTCATTTCCTACTGAATCATTAGGATATGAATATTTTAGAAAAGGTATTTTATTTTCTTGGCTAGAAATTTCTTTCTGCCTTTTATTTTCTTTTTTACAAGGACATTCCGCAATTTCTTGCTTAATATCATTGATTATTTTAGCTGCTATAGGTTCTAAATCTTGTTTAGAATCTTTAGACTGTTGTTGAACAGATTTAAATAACTCTTCCATCTGTTTTTTCAAGATTTCCATATCCCATTTTATATCTGTAAGATTATAATTCATTTTATATCCTTATTAACACTTAAAAACAAATAAGGGTATAATAGTCAATTTGCAATCTTCTTTTGTCAAAATTTTTGACTTACTATTTGATTGTAAGGGGGATGTAAACTAGGTTGTTCTTTTAGAATTTTCCTAAAAAATAAGAAAAGAAATATGGGCCCACGGGCGTGTGTAACACACGTGGGCCGCATATAGTCTATAAAAGCCTGAGCGGCTTAACCTACTGTATCATTGAATCAGTCGTAGTTACCCCGGACATCACCGCCGACCGATCAAGCGAGCTTTTCTTCAGCCAGGTAAGGGCCTATTTCTTCAACGAACATGAATTTAAATTTAGGGTTTGTTGGGCTCGGGGTCGGAGGAAGGGTTGAGGCGGTTGTCGGGTTGTCGGTAGCGGAGGCGCCGTAGTTCGCGGGGAGAAATCCACCGTCGATTAAGGTACAGATGGCGGACCAGAAATTAGATATAACGACATGCCGTAGACCATCCCGTGGTTGATATCCCTGCAAATTCGGCATCCTTGTCCGCCCTTGGTCTCGCTATTTATTTCAAATTCTAATTCTAACTAAATTACTCAGAGTCGTCGTAAGTGTTCGTTCATGGTTCTTAGAGGTGGTGTAATCACTTAGTGTTGAACTCGAAACCATATTCATCGGTACCTGTGGACAAAAGGGCTGTTTTTATGGCCGCAGGCCAACAGTCGGGGTGGAAAGATTTCATATAGGCAGCAGCCCCTGCATTGTGTTACATTGACGTGCCAGATAAAACGTTTCAATTTGGAGTACAGTTTGTCACCTTGCTTTCCGGTTATAGTCCTCAAAGCCACTAGGATGTCGATCTCTGGGGCGGTGGTATCAGCCTGTTCATCGTGTTTCAAAATCAGAACAAAAGTGATAGGGTGTATAATTTTAGACTAGTATGCTACTGATGATAATTGGCCTAGCAATTTTTCGCTCTAAGAGAATTTTGCAGTCAAAAGGGTCGTAAATTGTAATGGATACCTTGAGAAGGTGTTGGGATCCAGGATTTGGACCTCTTGAGGAAAATGAAGCCACAACAGGGCCGTAGATTTTGTCCTTCCTCCGTTTTGCATATGACCATAGATGGGTTTCTGTAGTTATCATTAGTGTTTAAGATTGAAGAGTAAATTCTTTTTGCGTGTTTTTCTTTGGAAGGTGATTCGGGGTGGAGGGAGTGGATGGATGGATTGATGGGTGTTCTTTAATAGAGAGGAGAGGAGGAGATGAAGTCCTTGTATTTGTGTTGGATTCGAGTGGTTGGTTGGGACTATAATGGCTACTGTAATTTTGATTGAAAAATGGTGTATATTTTGATTATGAAAATTTTCAATCCGAAATGAATATATACACTAAAGTTTTTATATACTGTTCCACTTCTTTCGCTGCTGCTTGTTGAAACAAACTAATTAATGAATCCATATATACTGGCAAATCTGCTTGCCCAGTTTTGTTAAATCGTATCTGTGTTCTAATGGATATGTTCTTGTTTTCTATTTTCACTTGTTGTCATTATAATGCTATGTTTATCCACAGTGACGGAAAAAAAGGAGCAAACATGGTTCACTACAATTTCAAGGGAATCACTGTGGTCCCCACCGGAACCGAGTTAATCGACATCATCCTCTCACGCACCCAGCGCCGAACTCCGACACAGGTCCACAAAGGTTACGCCATCTCCCGCCTCCAAGAGTTCTACAAGCGCAAGGTCAAATTTGCTCAGCAGAACTTTCACGACAAGCTGTCCACCATCATCGACGACTTCCCGAGGCTCGACAGCATCCACCCTTTCTATGCCGACCTCCTTCACGTCCTCTACAACAAGGATCACTACAAGCTTGCGCTCGGCCAAGTCAACACTGCAAGGAAACTTATCGAAAATATTGCAAAGGACTACGTGAGGTTGCTTAAGTACGGAGGTTCCCTCTACCGTTGCAAGTCTCTTAAAGTCGCGGCACTTGGTCGCATGTGCACCGTGATCAAACGGGTCGGCCCGAGCTTGGCTTACCTGGAGCAGATAAGGCAGCACTTGGCAAGACTTCCCTCAATCGACCCAAATACCCGTACAGTCTTGATTTGCGGCTACCCGAACGTCGGCAAGAGCTCGTTCATGAACAAGATCACAAGGGCCGATGTGGACGTGCAGTCATATGCTTTCACTACAAAGTCCTTGTTCGTAGGCCACACTGAATATAAGTACCTCAGGTATCAAGTGATTGACACCCCTGGTATTCTTGACAGGCCTTTCGAGGATCGCAATATCATCGAGATGTGCAGCATCACGGCCCTTGCCCACCTGAGGGCTGCCGTCTTGTTTTTCCTCGACATCTCGGGCTCGTGCGGGTACAGTATAGCCCAGCAGGCAGCTCTTTTCCACAGCATAAAGTCGCTGTTTGTGGGGAAGCCGCTTATAATCGTTTGCAACAAAACTGACCTGCAGTCGCTGGAAGGGATCTCAGAGGCCGACATGGAGCTGGTCATGGATATGAAGGCTGAGGCCATGAAGACTCTTGTGGGCCAAGTAGGCGAAGCCACGAACGTGCTGTTGACCATGAGCACGTTGACCGAGGATGGTGTGATCTCCGTAAAAAATGCTGCTTGCGAGATGTTACTAAATCAGAGGGTGGGATTGAAAATGAAGTCAAAAAAGGTGATGGACTGTAGGAACCGTATCCACGTGGCCATCCCCAAGCTGCGGGATGGGAAGGAAAGGCCGCCCTGCATACCTTCAGCCGTCCTGGAAGCTCGGGAGGAGAATGACGAGAAGGAAAAGAGGAAGCTGGAGAAGGATTTGGAAAATGAAAACGGAGGGGCGGGTGTGTACTCGGCAAGCCTGACCAAGAACTACATGCTGACGAGCGAAGAGTGGAAATCGGACCCCATTCCTGAAATCCTCGACGGGCACAACGTGTCCGATTTTTTAGATGCCGATGTTCTGATGAGGCTGGAGGAGCTAGAGAGAGAGGAGGACGGGTGTTTGGAGGAGGAAAACGATTTCGAGATGGATGGGGCCGAGCTGACCTCCGAAGAACAGGCGGCCCTTGCTGAGATAAGGAAAAAGAAGGGGCTGCTTGTCCGGGAGCACAGAATGAAGAAGAGCGCAGCCGAAAGCCGTCCGGTTGTGCCTAGAAAATTCAATAAGGATCGAGAATTTACTACAGAGAGGATGGAGAGACGGCTACATTCCCTCGGGCTGGACCCTACTATGGCAGTCGAGAGAGTGAGGAGCAAGTCGAGGGGCCGCAAGAGGGATAGGTCAGGCATTAGGGATGATGAAGGTGATTTGATGGATGTGGAAGAGTCGAACAAGAAGATGAGGCTGAGGTCGAGGTCGAGGTCCAAGTCGAGGGCTCCGGGCGAGGTTCTGCCGGGAGAGGGGTTTAAGGACAGCCGTCAGAAGGTAAAGGCACTTAAGATGGCCAAGCGGTCGTGCAAGAAGAGGAACAAGGACGCGCGTAAGGGGGAGGCCGACAGAGTTATTCCTTCTCGAAAGCCCAAGCACTTGTTCGCTGGAAAGCGCTCGATCGGGAAGACGCAGAGACGTTAGTATTTGCATTGATAATCTTTTTTTTTTGGCTTTCTTCGTCATTGCCTATATTGCTATGATCGTAATAAAGGTAACTGAATTTGCACTAGACTAGGAGATATGAATCAAGTACGGGCTTTCAAGAATGGGATTTTGAACTTGTCGTTATTGTTTTTTTCACTTATTAGTTATTGAGTAACTAGTGCGTATCCCGTGAGATGCACGGATAACCAATATGACTTTCATAGCATGTAAAATTGTCTTATCACACGTGCATGATAAATCTACATATCTTAAGTTCATACTTTGTATTTTCTAATGGAATAACATCTTTCATTTTAGGGATCATATGTATTTAATATGTCCATATCTACATATCGACAATTTAAATTTTGAGTTTGAAGATAATCTGAATCTATGATTGCAAAATATAGTTTAATAATTAAATCAACCGTAACTTTAGAATTTAGTATTTTGAAATTTAGAAAAAAATAAAGTCATTAATTTATGGGAGATATGTGATAAATCTATCTAAATCTTGTATACATCACGTCTTACAACTAAAACAATGTAAACGTGAAGATTAAGATATTTTGAATCTCTAATTTAAACGAAGACCGTAAAAATTTGATTTAGTATTTTGATATAAAAAAGAATCGATAAATTTATCTAAATATTGGATACATCACGTTTTACAATTAAAGCAATTTAAATATGGAGATTATTATTACTTCGAATATCTGATTTAAACAATTACCATAAAATTTTGTATTGTTTCAAAATTAGAGACGTGTATTATTTTTCATTATAAATAATTGTCAAAAAAAATAATTAAATCAGCCGCAACTTTATTTTTTTAATTGAAACTGCTCAATTTGATTGTTAGAAAAATGTTTTCAAAAGAAATAAACAAATGATTTTTTTAAAATATTTTTACCCTTAAATCAGTCGTAATTTGTTTTGTTAAATAAAACCTGCTAATCAAAACATATGTATTAGGCTATTAGCCGATTATATAGAAAAAAAAGTTACCGATATTTTTAAAATACAAAAGTATATTTTTATGGTTAGAAAAAATAGCACGTAACTTTTTTATTATTAAATCAGTTGTAACCTTTTTATTATAAAAAAGATGCCAAACAAAATAATTGTATTAGGCGAATATCAGGTTTTAAATTTGGAGAATATAATTGCTCGATGTTTAATTGAATTAGCAGTCGTGACGTATATTTATATTCAAATTTAAAAATAGCTTTTTGTAACCAATAACCAATTTTAATTGATGCAATCCGTGCATTATCAGCTTTTGATATGCACATCGTGTCAAACCATCACAAATATTCAATAGACTAAATTTAAATAACAACCTAACTTTTTTGAAAATAAAAAGTAACAAACTCCTCATTTTAATGACAACATTTAAAAAAATATTAAAAAGATACTATAAAAAGTATGTAATTAATGCTGACCAGTTTTGATCAATAATTGACTTACTATTCTTGATAAATGGTAATTCTTTTTATATATATAGATGCTATAGGTACATAATGTTGTACATAGAGGTGTACATAACACTCACATTGAGTGGGACCCACAAAAAATAAGGACCTCACTCCATGTGAGTGTTATGTACATCTTTATGTACAATAGTAGTCATCCTGTGCACATGCAAAAAAAAAAAAAAATTATACTCCCTCTTATTTTTTTTTTCAATGTCATTCTAGCTTTATCAACTATTAATTAAATAAATGTCGTTTTGGATATTTTGTACATATTTTTCTATTATTACCCTCATTTAGCTAATAAATACATTACGTCTTTTCATATTTACTCTTCACTTTTTATAAAAACATTCATCTCTATCTTCATTAAATAAGGTTATTTTCGAGAAAAAAAATATTCTTAATTAATGTGCAACTTCTCAAAACGACATATATTAAAAATAGGAGGTAGTATATTATATGTATGCATACAATATATAAAATTTTATATTAGATAATGGATATATTACATTTTAAATTTTGAAATTTTGACTATATGCAAATGTGTAATGTAAATATAAATTATTTAACTTACGTACGAATATTTATGTTGATGCCATAAATTTTAATGGGCAATATAATTTAGTAATCTAGAGGGACCATACATTTAATTAGTTAGAAAAGTATTACAAATATTTTTATCATTGTTATAGCAATTGTCTAAATGATTTTAAGGTGTTTAACTATGACACTCATGCCAATTAATTAATATTAGATAAAAGACAATAATTATTTATTTTAGAAAAAAATATTTTAAAAAAAATTGCAATACAATTTTTTTAAGTATGTAACTTCCACATCTATTTAATGTAAAATTATAATCAGTTAGTGTTAGTAGTAATATTATATAATAAATTATTTTAGAATTGTTATTACACTTTATTAATGTAAAAATATAACGTTTCTACCTTATTTGAAAAAATGAGCAGGAAAATTATAAAGGTTTTATTAAATGTTTTATTTAATGCATCTGCCAGCAATTATATATATATATGTATATATATATATATATATATATATATATATATATACTAGTATTGACCCGTGCGATGCACGAGAGGGTATATTTATTTTTTTTTTAATATAAACATTAAATTTAATAGACTTTGTAGATATGTAACACATATATGATGAAAGCAAACAAACTTAAAACTTCATAAATTAGTAAACACTTCTTTGTACACAACGTTTTGGGTCTGATTTGGAGGCAAGTCATCGTCATTACAGACTAATATCTTCAATCCAATTCGATTGGTGACACGGGAGGCGGCAACATATAATTGCCCATGAATGAACAACGACTTCTTAAGCAATAACCAACATGCAATAGCGATTGTCCCTGGCTCTTGTTGATAGTCATGGCATAAGATACCATAATGGGAAATTGTCGCCTCTGGAATTTGAAAGGAATTCTGACTTCGGAAGGAGTTATAGCCATTCTAGGAATCAACACCTTGTTGCCTTCATGATCCCTGGTGAGTATCCTACACTCAAGAACATGAGCGGATAGTTTTGTCACAACCAATCGTGTCCTGTTACATAAACTCATAGAATGATCCATATTCCGCAACAACATGATGGGGGTTCCAATCTTCAAATGCAACTGATGATTTGGAATTCCCGAACATTTGATACTATTCAAGAACTCGGGCGTATGGATATCATAAAGAAAATCATTATTCGAGTCGGACTTGCAAGTGCTGTCAGAGCTCAAATACGTATTACCGTCTGATAAGTTCAACGATGTCATGTATTCATTGACGGACTCAACAACTTCAAGAGTCGGTGCTAATATTGCACTGTCCTTCAAATAACTGGGATCATCGGTTGTTTGCTTAAACATTGGATACGTGCTTTCTACAATTTGAGCAATCGGATCATCGGATGGTTGAAGCAATATATCCTCAGGTATGTAAATAATAAACAACCATCGTTTGACCCTCCTATAGTTCCATCACCAATGCTCCAATCCATTCAGCGAACCGAGAAACCTCTTCACGTTGCTCGGAATCTCTAAGACTCTAAAGACGCATGTTCTTTGTAAGCCTGAGCACACTACAACTCCTCCAGATGTCAGAAGCATTAATCGCAGCATTCACAATATCTTGACGACTACCCTTTGGAAGCAAAAAGGCCTGTGACATTCAGATATGAACTCAATTGATACTCACCTGTTGCAAAACAATATATATTAAATTGCAATTTAAACTATATAGAATATCATTATATCTTTTGTATTATAATTTAAATAAATAACAAATTTGAAATACCTGCAATCTTTTGTCTTATCCTACATAATTGCATGATAAGAACCCATGGTTCTCCGTTGTCCGCAGATTGGAAGTGATTTTCACAAAAAATAATCGTGAACATATTCACCCCAAAGTTCGCAACGCATCACTAATCCACTATTCAGTTAAAAAAAGAAATTTAATATTAAATTTTACACAAATTTTACAAATATATAATTCATGTACTATATATATTACTTACTCCAAATCCATCATTGAAAAAGTGATCCCTTGCTTTTCTTCTCCATTTATCCAATCTAAATGAATGGGTCGAACCTCGATGACCATACCAATAGCATCTACAATAGATATTAGTAGAAAAATTAAATACTATTTTATTAATTAATATATCAACAATAAAAAATTAAAATTGAAAAAAAATCGAATCCACCCTAAATAATAAATAAAAGATTTACCATAAAGGATTGACTCGTCCACAATGTCATCATTTTGAAGAAATGCAAAACTACGGAAGTCGAATTCCCATGTAGGGAAATTAGATAACACGTGAAGGACCTCAGTATCCCCATTAATTATAACTTTGTAGTCTGCATTAGTAGATCGAAATTTACCAACGTTGAACTCTAGTTGGTAGTTGCTAAATATATAGACCCCACCCTCCTCAAGCAACCCATCAAATATGGGCGGATCACGAACTATACCAGTTATTCGTGATCCCTACAAAACAAATCCTCCCTATATATAATTCCCAAATGCGCTGAGCCTACGTGGCTGTTTCTGGTGTTTCGGAATCCTACTTGGCGAAGAATCATTCTTCGTAATTAGGTTTTGACAAATAATATTGATATATTAATAATTAATAATCTAGGTTTGGACATTCCATAAATATTATTTAGCTAACTTAGGTATTTTAATATCACTTGTACTAATATAACCCTTTAATTCCTTGTAATTTTACATAGTGAGACACTAAGTGACTAATATATCCCTGACTTTTAATTTGTTTCCTTCAATTAGCTATTGAATTGCAAATGTATTTTATAAGATGATAACTTTTGTATTTTTTATCGGTTTTACATATATAATATATCAAATTAATCATCTTTTGATTATCTTCGATTTGACATCCATATTGTATATATTGAAATAAATAAATTATATTTATATTTATAATAATAAAAATAATTATATTTATTAAAATTCACTAGAAAAATACAATTATTTCTCAATTGATATATTTATGTTTAATGTTGTTATATGTTGTAAGTTAAAAAAATTATTATAATATAACACAGGTAAATCGCACAAATAAAAAGTGGCATACTAAATGTATAATAATATATATTTTTATAAAATGTATTTAAATTTTTAACTATTTTTTCTCATTAATTTTAGAGTTTAAGAAAAAAAAATTAGCAAACACCCGTGTAATACACGAGAGTTGTACTAGTAAACATTGTTATTGAGATAATAAAAAAAATTAAACAATTATCAAAATAAAAATTCAATGCAATATATTTATCTCCATATCTTGGAAAAGAATTTCCCAATCGCTTTGGTACGATGCATGGAAAGATCTCTTGAAAATAAGTAGGGCTCTAAGCTTAAGATAGAAGCTCATATTAATATTGAGTTGTCTGATCAAGCCTAATTGTTCCATGACAAATATTTTGTGTTTTTTTTTTTACATGGAGAAGAATTTGTTCTGAAAACGTGAGGATTGATTGGGGGAATCTATGTTTTTGGGTTATTTACAGTGGTAGTAGTCCTAAAAATTTTTTCGGAATATTTACATGTAATAATATAATATGAATTATTTGTGAAACATAATAATCTCGGTTCTAATTCGTGAAACATAAAATATTTCAGTTATATTTTAATTAAAAATCTCGCTCCTAATAAATAAATACTTAACAAAATATAAACTTTTGTTTAAAGACGCGTTTCTTGAAAAAATATAGATTTTGTTAACTATTTATTTATTAGGACAAATAAATTTAATTAAAATAGGACTGAGATATTTTATGTGGATAGAATTTCACACGAATCATGCCTAAATTTTCGTGACCAATTTCATATGAATTTACAATGACCTTTAAAATAGGACTGAGATATTTGTTATATTTTAATCATTATAATTTAATATATTTCAAATATTTCACTTTTTTTGTTCGTAGGAACAACAACCTTTTATATATTGTCATTTAAATTTTAATAAGTGTTTTTTTTAGATATTTATATATAAAAAAAAATGTGATTAAACATTGTTCAAGCATGTAATAATGATTTAATCGGATAAAAAATAAAACAAAATAAATTCAGTAAATTGAAATTGTAAATTATTAAAAGTTGACAGAACACAAATAAAAAATAAACAACAAAACGGATATACGAAAAATTCGAATAGTAAATGAAATAATATATTATTTTATTTTCCGAAAAATTATAATAAGCAACCACAATCGTTCAAAATGACATGAAATAAAATTATTATCAATATTCAACAAATAATCCATTCAAATTATAAAAATTCCTAAGAAAGCCATCCCACAACCATATCTTGCATCTCGCTAGTATTGAGGAAAATTCTATTTGTAGCTATATACAGCAGTTGCTCCATTAAACACAAGCTTCCAATGGTTGGTTAAAAGAGCATTGTTCCTCCTTGGTTTACAGTCAACATCATACTCTCGGATTGCATACACTTTGCCTTGTTTGAGTACATTTCGAAATTTTTCTATGCTTGGTGAGCGTAATATTCCAGTGATTTATGAACCATAGATTTTTTAATTATCAAAAAATTGATAAAAAATAATCAAACATGAAATGACACATTAAATTAGTTATGTATATTTATTTTATTGACAAATCAATTGGAATAATTATCACTTCATCATGAAACAGGATGTGAAAAGCATTTGGATGTTCCAGATCGTCATGAGTTTCCATAAGTAGGACTACTCTCAACCTAAAAAATGGTTTGTTGGATCTGTTGACGGCGGCGATTGTATTAAAGAAGGGTGCCATAATATTTTCTCTATTTTTGTATTTTGAAGTCGTCCGCGTTTTGATGAGATGAATTAAAAAGGGTATCAATGAATACCCTTTCATACACTGTTATCTTATGCGATTTTTTAGAATGAATTTGTTAGATAAGATGGGCGTGAATTTGTTATCTTACCCACCAATTTCTACCAAAAAAAACAAAATTGGCGTGAAGA
>CACSLK010000984.1:16844212-16859968 GCA_902706635.1 Striga hermonthica
GTTTGTTTTGTTGCAAATGCCCAAAGCCTTGAAGAAACTCAACAAAGGTGCAAGTTTACAATACTCCGTTTTCACTTCAAAATATTGCTGAAGAACAAATTATGAATCCCTTCTTATATATTAATTCAAAACGTGTTGAGCTTAGGTAGCAGATTCTCACGCTTCGGATGCTGACATGACAAAAATCTATGCTTCGTGATGTTGTTTTTTTTTATATTATTTTTACTCTGAAGTTAAATTTGGTATTAGACATAAATAACTTTACATATATATTTATTAACTCAACACCCGTATTGTACATGAGTATTAATACTAGTTTCTAATTATTACGAAATTGAGAAAAAAGCACAGCTACTTAACAACACTACCATTTCTAAAATCTTACAACGTCTTTAGAAATCTCAAACAAATTTACCAAAAAATGAATTTTCCATTTTCACACCTAAACATCCATGCAATAAATTGAGCTACTTAACAACACTTCAGTTCACCAAAATACAGAGATAAGGCTGCAAAAGAGTCGAGCCGCGAGCGCTCGAGTCAAAGCTCAACTCGAGCGGCTCGAGCACGAACTCGAGTCGAGCTCGAACCCATATTTTACATTGTCGAGTGGCTCGATATATAAATTAAATTACTGAAACACCACTTATATATATTTAAATAGTATAACACACGTGCTTAATGGTAATTTCACTTAAAAATTTTCGAGTCGAGCTCGAGCTTGTTTTTTCTTATCGACTCAAGCTCGAGCCTCATAAATTGAGCGCGACGAGCTGGAGCTCGAGCAACTAAAAAAAATTCAATCATGCTCGATAAGGCTAATACTCGACTCGACTCGGCTCGGCTCGTTTGCAGCCCTATACGGAGAGCACACAAAAGTAAAACCATAAAGCTCAAAGCCATTGCTCAATAAGGAGCAACATCATCATAAGCTAAGTAAATAAAACTTGACAAACTTTAATGAAAAAAAAAAATGGAAAAATCTCTTACTAATTAATTGAATGGTTATTTTACTTTCCGACGAAACAAATGTTGATTCTACATTTTGGTGAGTAATTATATATTCACATAAATTTACACGAACGGGTCGAAATGACCCATCTGTAAAGCATCTAGGGAATATAAGTACAGATGTGTACGGATGAACTGAACTAGAGAATCATCTAACCGAGCATCTTCTCTGTTATTGGCTTATGTCGAAATATTTAGGGTTCGAAGGGTAATCATACTCCACTTGCATCTGCATTATCACATTAGAAAAATGACTACCACTTGAATAGACGTGAATGATCAAGAAGACTGTGTCTAATTCCAAAGAGAAAGAAAAAAAAATGCAGCTTTTATCTGACCAAAACCATTCGAAATGCCCTTCAAGATTCATCTGTTTACCAAACACACCACTCAAACGTGGGGTTCGTTTAATAGAAAACAAACGTGGAGGACATATTTGCAATTTTGAGAACAACTATGCCTTTCTACAATTTACGAAACTACTAAGTCTATGTTCGGTAAGCATATAAGCTAGCTTATAGCTTCTTTGATTATCTTATAAGCTTCCTGTTGTAAGCTTCTTGTATTCAATTCAAGTCAGTGTGTTTGGTAGGACGAACTTTTTTAAAATGCTCGAGCATTTCAAATAAGCCCATTGAAATTTTTATTTCAGCTAGCTTATCAGCTAATTCTACCAAACACTTTTATCATATAAGCTAGTTTTTAGCTATAAGCTCGAAATTCCAAAAAATCTATACGCTAGCTCATAAGCTCGAAATTCACAAAATCTAGTTTATCAGCTAGGTTTACCAAACATAGCCTAACTTATAAACCGAGTAGAACACAATAACATAAAAGTTTGCGCATACCTTGCCTTCGTCTGAATCCGAATGGCGCTGAGGGAAAACCACTCTCATGTCATTATACAAGTAAAAACGGCGTCGATCTTCACAATCTATACTGCTATTCGAAGGCAGAGAGTTGGGGCCCGAATTGTACTTCAGACCCGTTTTTGAGCACCTCTTGCTGTGTGGGCACACAAAACGGAGGTGAAGGGCATAACGTAGAACACCTGAACCTGTGGTGCTCTTGTTAACCTTGGACGGGAAACTTATGGATTTACCTTCTTTTAGATTGAATGTGATGCCGTTTGCATCATTACTATCAGAACATAAAGTTTCATGTGATGTTGAAAGTGGGGACTCATTGTTTTTTGCACAAGAAACTTTATGTCCGCCTAAAGTGGCCCTTTGGCGAAGAAAGGTCTGATAAGTCCAAACATATGAGCATGTGAGGGAAAAAGGAACACCAATCTGAATCGGTTCAATAACAAGTCGATAAAATGAATGGATCAAGAGATTGTGATTTTTACTGTGACAAGGAATTAAGCAGTGGATGAATAGTTGGATCAACTTAAACGAGATTTTTGTTAAACTGACCTTTGTACCAGCTGGCATATCAGTCAAATCATAGTTGCAAAAGAAAGTGTGGATTGGTGTTCTTTCGGGATTGCTTAGGATCTGTTATAGAAATCATTAGTTAACACTAAGAAGTTGTTATTGGCAAACGGAAATTTCGTTCAGGGAAAGTTATCAAATTTACCAAGATTAACGATATCAAAAGCATTGCCTACAATAAGATGTAAAACTGACATACGCCAGATGAAGCCATCATCCTCCAGTCAAATGGCTATCTAATAAATCTAAAGCTACTTAATAGAAGGAAAAGAACAGGAGGTTAATCTTAAAGCGTGTCTATCTAAAACAATCCAAAAGAACAATATATACCTATGTCTACATAAGGGTGCTTCAGAATCTAATTAAGCTACCCTATCTTGATCAAGTCTACCTTACACGTCAAATTGTCTGTTCATACCAATCACTCGAAGTTCATGAAGAGTTAACGAATCCAATCAAAGTCTAGGTAAAGAAAATAATGTGCTGACACACGATACATTTACCTTTCTCCTGATTCATACATGTTATGTTCACTGCATCAACTTAACCACAAAAGGCCAGTCAATTCGCACAAAATTGTACATGTCGCACTGAAGAAATAGTACATCAACATAATAGGAACATCTAATGCACAAAATCACAGCTCAGAATACGAATCCTAATTCCAAAGAACAACATAGATGCATACATTATGAATGAACTAACTGATATTTATGATTTCTTTCATAATCTGCAGATGCGCAAAAAATGATCTGAACTCCAATGACTACTTGGTAAGGCATTGTTGTAATAAAACAGCAATAACATTGGTGTTATTTTGTAGGGGCAAAGATAAAGGGACAGTCAGAGAGAGCATACCAATTGCAGCCGCCCTTTCATAGGTATTCTAAGACGGCCTTTCTCGTCTGAGGAGCCGTTAACACTGAGACTTCTCTTTAATTTTGGACCTTCACATTTGTTTGAAGATACGCTTCTGGACAGATCTATAGACGAGTAGTACAACAAGCAATTATCACCATCCACACTCGTTACGGTAAATGGAAGCTTCTGCGGGTGAGGTGCAAATTTTTCTCCGGTGATATTCAGCACAGCCAAGAAACCATCTATTTTCTGCAGAAAAGCGATGTGCCCGAAAAAAAAAATGGTTGCAAGTCGTTTGAACCACATTCAAGTACTGAAAATAAAGAGGAACTTAATTGAGAATTTGTAATGTACAAAAATTTAATTAAAAAAAAAGGGGCACCTGGCTGACTATCCCTGAAGCTAATCTACCAGATAACAGCGACTCCTCAAACGAACCAACCAGTGACCTTCTAACAGATAATCCACTCAAAGATTTGCCTAATTTGACACTTTGGCTAGTAAGTGTTGGATTATGAACATGAACGGATATCGACTGATCCAAGTTCATCTCGTTATCCTCAAGTCCTTTCCTCAAAATGACACCATTTTCAACTTCACAAGAAGAAAGAAAGCCTGAAACAGTCACCTCCAGGGATCGCTCCACATCCTTAAAAATTATACTCTCGTCAAACTCGAGTTCTCTATAACCTCTTGTCCTCCCACAAATTCTCGGCCCAAGAGGAGATAGAGACATTGGTGGTGAAAAAACCGTGTCCCGTAACAATGATAAATTTCCTGAGCTATAATTATTCAGGGAGGGCTCAAGTGTTCCACTACAGCACGCCATACCGTAAAATGCTGAGCCATTATTGAACAAAGGCCCGTCTGTGGTTAGATGCAAATTGGTTCCAATGTGAGCCTTTTTAAACTCTTTCAGGTTCGAACCTAAACTACTATGGTTGAACGCATTCCCGATTTCGAGATGTTCGCCTCTAAACTCGTCCAGCAACAACATGCCATTCAAAGGAGACAACAGTCGTTTTCTGATCAATGAACTTGAATTCGATGTGCCATTTCCAAAAGACAGGCTATTGGGTTGTTTGTTTTGGCCCTCGTTTGGCTCGAAACCCACAATTCTTGAAACGGGAGTGTTAACGTTATTCACACCATGATGAGCAGAAAAGCGGTTCATGTCTATGGAGTCAATTCTCAATTTATGCATATTTCCAACACCATCCCTATGCAAACTGATTAAATCGGATTCTTGTGCATGCCTTTCTCTCGGCCCCGCAAACTGAGAGGGTACATGCATCAATGTGGATGCTGAGACTTCTTCAGATAAATTTCCCGAGGAAAATTGAGGCAGACCCATGTGCCTAAAATTAGCACTTAATCGGTTTTTGTTTCGTCTATAAGTTTACGACTCAAAGCACAAACTACTCAGGGTTATTGGAAGAGTAAATTAGGTGAACTAAAGAACCAAACTTATTTCTTCACTAAAGTCTATCAAGATCATACGTGGATCTAATGGGACATTGTATTGACGAACATTTCAGAATTTCAAGAATGTGGCCCTTTATTTTGTAATGGACAAAGTGCTATCTAGTCTATCCATCATCAGTACATAGGGGAGACATTCCAGCAGGAGACCCTTCAGACAAGCCAGCAGCTAAACTCAAACACAATGCGGAATAAGCAGCAGAAAATGTAGCATAATAAGCATTGCCTCCTCGGTCATACAACGAGAAAAACCAGGAAATCATTTATTCACCCGGCAAGATTGCAATTCTTCCTGGAGAAACAAATTCCAGAGCGTTGGTTAATCACGTAAAGTAGATAACATAATAATAATAGTAAATCAATATGAAACAAACACAAACAGTACAGAGATGCATCTTTGTGAAATCAAAGGTCAGCATCACTATCAAAGTAACTCCAATCATTTATTTTTTTTCAGTCTTCAACACGAACAAATTCGTGATAAAAAAGATCTTGATCATAAGCAAGCTCGTCAAATTTACTAAGTAACATCAATAACAAAAAACAACAACAACAACAACAACAACAACAACAAAGACCCCTCGAGGTAATTTGGATAAAAACATTGTCTTGACTTCAAATTACCACCAAAATTCATATTTGATGAAAATCAAAGGGACCCATGAAAATTTCTGCGCTCAAAACTGCAACAATCAGAAAGACGTCAGCAATTCATCTTCATCCCAATATCAATCAAGATTCTTTCACAATGAAAGACAACGCATAAACCCACATAACCAGTCCACACAAAATCGTCTGAAATTCAAGAGCAACTGATGGGATTAGCATCAAAAGGCACCAAAGATGGTCATCGATCAAACGAAAAAAGAACATTGAAAAGATAATCAATACATCCTGAAAGACCCACCAGTGAAGAACTTTTTTTTCTGAATATCAAACTATCTGAAAAATACAAGAATTTATCTGCACTGAGTTATTCTTTCCTGCACGTAAACGGTAAGTTATTGGGTTTATTATATTGGGATTCAACCTTGCAATTACTATATTTTGTTAGCGGCCGCTCGCATCTATGCTTCTCTATCCCTCCTATTCTCCTTTGATGTCTCTATTTTTGGCTGAGTATAAATATTTTGAGGCCTTCATCTTCAAGATAATCCCACCCATTTTTAGTGAAATGGTAATAAATAGGTGGAAAATTTAGATTTACAAAATTTCTTTTTGGATATATTGTAAATGAAAATGTAATAGACATCATATTTTTAATTTTATAAAAATAATAATTTTGTAATAAAGTATACATATTTATATAAAAAATTTATATTAGTCTAATATTTAGACTAGTACAACACTATTACACGGGAGCTTGTTGAAAAATTATTCTTAAATTTTAAAACTAATGAGAAAAATTATTTTAAATTTTATTTACTTTTTTTTACAAAATATATATTGTTATATATTTTAGACGAATGACACTTGTTACTTATTTGACTTACATGTGTTATATATTAATTGATAAGTATTTTTATTTTTCTAATTAATATTAAAAGCAAAATAATTTTTATGAATTGATTTATATGGAGCTTTTGATATTATATGGATTTCCTGTGTTTACTTGTGTGTTTACATTTGTTATATATTTAATTTTTTTTTAATGAAGAAGTGCCTCTCTCTCGCGCAGCTCTAATTGTCAAGACCGTATAATACTTGGAAGGTGTGTCTTCTCATATTATTATCTCACATATATATACAACAAGACCTAAGGAAATATAAGGAAATACTTGTCAAGCAAGTTATCTACTATTAGGAAAATATACTACCAAAATACAATTCTAAATATACCAATACACAATTATATTAACACCCCCCCTCAAGTTGGAGCATGAGGATTCCGAATGCCCAACTTGCTAAAGAAATGATCAAACTCGCGCTTGCCTAAGGCCTTTGTAAAAATATCGGCGAGTTGCGAATGAATGGAGACATGTGATGCAGAGATGAGACCCTGGACAAGGGCATCCCGAAGAAAGTGGCAGTCAACTTCAATGTGCTTGGTGCGCTCATGGAAAACAGGATTGGCCGCAATGTGTAGAGCGGCTTGACTGTCGCAATGAAGATGCATGGGTTGAGAATGATTAACACCAAGACTTTTAAGTAAACCTTTCAGCCACTTTAGTTCACACGTAAGCGTAGCCATTGCACGGTATTCGGCCTCAGCGGAAGATCGAGCGACAGTGTGCTGCTTCTTGGTTCGCCAAGAGAGATGAGAGTTACCAAGTTGGACAAACCAACCAGTAAGTGACCGACGAGTAGTAGGACAGGTTGCCCAATCAGAATCACACCAACCATAAAGTTGTAAGTCACAATCGGTCCGAAGAAGGATACCTTGGCCAGGTACCCTTCAAATAACGAACTACACGCAGGGCAGCGTCCCAGTGAGCCTCACGAGGCTGGTGCATGAACTGAGAAAGCATGTGCACCGCATAAGAGAGATCAGGACGAGTAACCGCCAAGTAAATCAGACGGCCCACCAAACGTCTGTATTTCTCTGGGTCAGAAAACAAAGGACCATCCGCCAAAGGAAGCTGATGGTTCTGTTCCATTGGAAAATCCGCTGGTTTCCCACCTAATAGACCAGGCCACAATGTCAAGCGCATATTTCCGCTGACATAAAAATATGCCAGAAGAATTCCGAGCGACCTCAATGCCAAGAAAATATTTGAGAATGCCGAGATCCTTCATATGAAAGCACGGACCCAAATAATCCTTAAAGGTCGCAATAGTGGCCAGGTCACTTCCAGAAATAATCAAGTCATCAACATAAACGAGAACCTGCAAATCCATACCGTCCTGATGAAGAGTAAATAAAGAATAATCCGAAAGCGACTGTTGGAAACCATAATGCTTAAGAGCAGTGCAAGCTTGGCGAACCAACACCGAGGAGCTTGTTTCAAGCCATAAAGAGAACGCCTGAGTTTGCAGACATCACCAGAGCGTGGAGAGAAAAAACCGGGAGGAAGTTTCATGTAGACCTCCTCTTGTAGATCGTCGTGCAAGAAGGCATTGTGAACGTCCATCTGATGAACTTCCCAGCGTCGGGCCGCTGCAACGGCCAAAAACGTACGAACAGTGACCATCTTAGCAACGGGCGCAAAGGTCTCCTGATAGTCGATCCCTTCAATTTGACGGTTGCCAAGAACTACCAATCGAGCCTTATACCGCTCAACTGTGCCATCAGAGTGATACTTGATGCGGAAGATCCATTTGCACCCAATAGCATGTTTGCCCTCAGGAAGGGACACGACATCCCAAGTATGATTGTCTTCCAATGCTTTGATCTCGAGCTGCATGGCAGAACGCCAACGACTATCCCGAACTGCCTCTGAGTAAGATTGAGGTTCGGTAGAAGAAACTATAGCTGCCAAGAATGTCTTATGTCCTGGCGAGAAGGAATCACAAGAAACATAATGAGGAATAGGGTACAGAGTACCTGAGGATGATGACGGAACCGAGGAGTCAGCAAGTGAAAGCGAGGGACAAATAGTGTGAGAAACGTAATCCGTGAGCCGAGAAGAGCGATGCTTGACCCGATGACCGCGACCAAGTAACTCCGCCTGGGAGTTTTCAGTGGTACTCCCTCTATTTTCCTCAGTAGCAAAATTTCCAGAATTAGACGGGGCAGGTCCACTAGACACAGTCGGACCCCCCTATCCTCCTCACTAGCAGAATTCCCGGAACTAGACGGGGCAGGGCTTCTAGACACAACCGGGGTCGCATCATCATCGTCCGTCACAACAGGCCAAGTGTCAATATGAACAGGAGATGGCGAAGGAGAAGAGGACTCCATATAAGGAAACTTAGACTCGCAAAATTCTACGTCACGAGAAACGAAGAAAGACTTCGTCTCTAAGTCAAAAACACACCACCCTTTCTGACCAGCCGGGTAACCAACGAAAATACATTTTCTACTCCGACTCGCAAACTTGTCGCCATGACGATTTTGATTATGTACGTAGCACAAACATCCAAAGACACGAATATGAGTATAGGGCGGAGGCCGATCATATAAGATTTCATAAGGAGTCTTACCAGACAGAACATGAGTTGGAGTACGATTTATCAAATAGCCTGCAGTAAGCACACAGTGACCCCAGAATTCAAGGGGAAGTTGAGCTTGAAAACGCAGGGCCCGAGCAACATTAAGGATATGCTGATGCTTACGCTCAACTCGCCCATTTTGCTGAGGGGATCCGACGCAGGAGGTTTCGTGTATAATGCCGTTGGTACAAAAATAATCCCGAAGACAAGTGAATTCAGTACCATTGTCACTACGGAATACCTTAACTAAGGCACCGAATTATCTTTTCACCAAAGCAAAGAAAGCAAGAAAAGTATTAGAAACGGCAGTTTTATCATTCAATAAATAAATCCATGTGGCATGAGAATAATCGTCGACGAGAGTTAAAAAATACCGTGCTCCATTAAAGGTGGGAACGCGATATGGACCCCACAAGTCACAATGTATCAAATCAAAACAAGCACTGCTAACACTACGACTAACAGGAAAGCTAGCCCGAGAGTGTTTAGCTCGAAAACATATATCACAGGCTTTATTGGAAACCGAAGAACTGGAGCTAACAAAAGGAAACTGAACTAAAACTGAGGACGAAGGATGACCCATTCGTCGATGCCACAAATCCGGGGACATTGTCTTCACTCGAGTAGCTGCCGCAGTGACTGCCCCTCGAAAGAAGTAAAGTCCCCCCAACTGCTCACCCGCTCCAATCACCATCTTCGAAGTTAGGTCCTGAATCACGCAAAATTTATGAGAAAATATAGTAATACACCCAGAATGCTCCAATAGCTGAGATAGAGAAATCAGGCTACACCGAAGGCTAGGAACATAAAGCACATCATAAAGAGTAATAAAAGAACCAAGAGTGACGGTTCCGGCCTGGCGAGCAGTAGTAAGTGTGCCATTAGGCAACTGAACCGAGCGTGGCGGTATATCACGAATATCAGTGAAAGAATCCCGATAACCCGTCATGTGATGTGTAGCACCACAATCATACATCCAATCAATAAAACTATGCTTACCAAAAAGTGGAGTATTAGTGCGAGCAAAATTGACAAGGTTGAGGAGCGACTCCCATTGAGCATTGGACAATCCGGAAATTGCAGCCCGTTCGGTTTCACTCAACAGAGAACCACTAGAAAATTTTGAAGAGCCAGTATCAACCGCCGCATTTACCTTCGCGTGGGGGCCACGGCCATTACGTCCACGACCGCCTCGGCCACCTCGACCACCACGGGACGAACCCCACCATTCGGGATAGCCATGAGTCTCAAAACAATTCGCCGCAATGTGACCCTCTTTTCCGCATCCAAAACATGTGAGATTCGCTACGAATCGAACCCCAGCTGTCCCGGCTTGCTCGGTCGAGGAGACGGCAGCTGCACCCGCCGTGTGTGGTCCGTTCACTGCCCATGAAGAACCAGTCAGGTGGCATGCTGCTCGCGGAAATGGTCCCTGTACGCCGGTAGGACCACCGGCTGTGTTGCTGCCCAGAATGCCGAGGCCGGCGGCGGTCGCAGCAGTTGGAGAGGAGAAAACTGCCGCACTGTTCGACGGAGCCGCGCCCAATAGGCCTGAGCCATTGATCGAGAATCCGGCCGCGATGACTTGAGGCTGTTCAGTGCTCGCCGTGCGCGTCCTCTCCTCACGAACCAGCATAGAAAAAACTCCATTGAGATTGGGAATAGGATCAAGTGCCAAAATGTGAGAACGAGTAGTACCATACAAGTGTCCATCAAGACCCATCAAAAATTGATGAACCTTTTCTTCATCCCATTTCTTATCCCACAAGGTCTGCAGAGCACATTCACACTTTCCACAATGGCATAGAAATGGTTTATCATAATCCGATAGTTCTTCCCAAATTTTCACCAAACGACCATAATAATTTTCAACAGTACTACCTTGTTGTTTGCACGTAGATAGAGCAATTTTTAATTCTTGAATCCGAGGGCCATTCATGGTAGTATATCGTTCCTTAAGTCCCAACCACAGATCTCGGGCAGAATCGGGGGTAGTGATAGAAGAGCGTACCTGTGGATCAATACTATTCATGATCCAAGAAAGAAGAAGAGAATTATTTGCCAGCCAGTCTTCAAGAAGTTCATCGTTGGAGTCAGGACGAGGGATGGATCCGTCAAGGAATCCGAATTTCTTCCGTGCACGCAACGCATTTCGAAAGCTTCGACACCATTCATCATAATTTGTATCACCCTTCAATTGAACATGGGTGATGAGAAGACCCGGATTATCCGAAGAGGAAAGATCGTACGGAGAGATGGTCTTTCGAGCCACGGTACTTCCGTTGGAGTCTTTGGTACTGCCACTGGAGTCTGTCATTGAAGAGCCGCCGAGAAAAGAGCCGTCGAGAAAATCCGCCGAAGGAGAAAGGAAGAGAAGAGGAGTCGCCGAGAGAGAAAAATATTGATCTGATAAGAGAACCGAAAAGAAAAAAAAAATTAGGGGTTGGCTCTTGATACCATGTCAAGACCGTATAATACTTGGAAGGTGTGTCTTCTCATATTATTATCTCACATATATATACAACAAGACCTAAGGAAATATAAGGAATTACTTGCCAAGCAAGTTATCTACTACTAGGAAAATATACTACCAAAATACAATCCTAAATATACCAATATACAATTATATTAACACTAATCCCTTTCCCGCCGCATCGTCGTCTTCTTCATTAGCTTTCCGCCTCCTCCCAGCAGAGTTTTCTCTCACCTTAGTCGCTGTCGCCGTTGGTCAGGGCCCCCGGCCTCTCACTTCGGTAGGGATTTCGCGGCGAACTGAAACTTGGTCGGGCTGTGACGCTCCGACGAATTTTCAGGATGTCTCGTTTCATGTTATCGATGGTGGGGGGCTAGGCGGCATATTCCGTCTTTCGTCAGTTGGAGGATGGTATTGAGGTTGGTTCCCTTCTCCCCCCCTTTTCTAATTTTGCCTGGTGTTGGTAAGATTGGCCTACTGGTTGTTTTGGCCGTGGCCTGTGGTGGCAAGCCAGCTCTGTCGGTGTTTTGACTCTTGGCTGCTCGGGTGCTTCCTGGTTGGGATGTGGTTTAGAAGTGAGGCATGGCTAGGGCGGCTCGCTGCGGTTGCGCGGTGGTAGTCGGCGTTGTGCCTCCTTTTGCCCCTCTGACCCTTTCTCTCTTAGCTCTGGTGTTGGGTTAGGAGAGGTCGTTGCTCCGGCTTCCGGCTAGTGGTGTTAGCCGAAGCCGGGCACTGGTGGTGTGGAGGGTGGCAGGTTATTCTGGTGGCTGGGAGGCGGGCCTCACTGATGGGGATGGTCGCTGGCTCAGGTTGTCGGCGGACTTCCTTGCCGGTAGATGGGGGTGGTTTGTTTGGGGCTGATTTTCGTTGATCATTTCGAGGTTTTCTTCTTGGGTGTGCTTTCGGAGTTGAGTTTCGGACCTTGTTAGGCGCTTTCCGCAGTTTCAGATCTTGATGCTTGACTCGGTTTGCTTTCACTTCGGGTGGAACTCGCAGTGGCAGGGTTGTAGTGGATCTTTCTTGTTGTGGGGGACGGCTTTTATAGCTGTGGTTTTTATTTGATTTTTCGTTTTGAGTCTGTGTTTTGTTCGTCTGGTGTTTTTGGTTTGGGCCGTTGGCCCCAGTAATGTGTGAGCCGCATGTGTGTGGGGATTATCCTTTGGGGACCGTTTCTATTCTCCCGTGGGGAGCGATTCTATTCTCCCGTGGGGAGGGATTCTAGTGTTTTGTGTCGGTTGTGTTTGAGTCTAGTTTTTATTCTAGCTTGGCTAGCTGAGGTTCTAGACGGTCTTATGACATGTCCTCCCAGTTTTTAGTTGGTAGCTGTTTTATTCAGCTATGGGCTGTAATTTGCACAGTTGTGCATTTTGGTTTATAATAATTTCTATCGTTTCGACAAAAAAAAATAAAAAAAAAAAGAAAGATTTTTTATGAATGAAATGCAATTAAATATATTGAGTTTTTGTCTTCTGTATATTAGACTTTTCATATTTGTTTTTGGTAGTGGGGTTTTGTTAAAAATACGCATAAATGTTCATAAATAAACTGATATGATGTTTGCACTTGTTAAAAATGATAATTAATAGAAAGAGTTGTTATGACAAGAGAACATACTATTTATCTTCTACATTGTTGGGGAATTCTTAAATTAATATAATCCCCTTATATATATAATTTAGAAGAACCACTTTTAATTAATATAATCCCGTTATATAGAATTATGGAATGTGTTTAAGCTTAAGTGGCAGACTCGTATATTTCGAGAGACTATGTGGCAAAATTTCATGCTTCATTATTTGGTTTGCATAGATTTTAATTTACTTTCAATCCAAAAAAATAATTAGATTTGGACTATCCATAAATATGTTGGTTAATTATGGTCATATTACATGTATTAATTGTATTTTTACATCATCGCCTTTATATATAATTCTGGAATGCATTGAACCTAAATGGCAGGCTTGTGTGCTTTGTAAGCTTATTTGGCATAAATTGGTGCTAAGTATTGACATGTGTTTAGGTTTGGTTTTGATAATTAGGCTTGCGAATAACCATAAACTATTTTATCTTTCTTTTTTTCTTAAGTTACCATATACTACTCTTATCTTTTTTATTTAATTATATTAATTATTATAAATATGTAATCCTTTATTTTTAAAATTTTACATATTTTTTATTTGTATTTTATTTTTATATATGATCTACTACAATAATTATATCTTAACGAACTTCAATTTGACATCCATATTGCATATATAAAATAAAGAAATAATTTCATCTATATTTATAAATAAAATTAATTTTATTATCAACTCAATTTAAAGTTCATCAAATAGCAAGATAAATAATTTTATAAAACTAAAAAGAATCTAATTCATTAATACACCACAAAATAATTATTTTATTGTTGCTTTTCATAGATTTTGAATAAAAATTTAAAATTAAGTATTGCATAAAGTAAATTTTAAAAATAATATAAAATATTATTTCTCGATTTAAGTAGATTATATAAAAAAAACTGAATATTATTATGTTATTTAAAAAAGAAATGATAAAGGAATATCATAATTAAATATGATAAAATAATTTTTTATTTCACAAATTTAGAAAATAATACATTTTTGCGCAAATTCTAAATGTTAATTATATGAATTTAAAGTACTTGAAAATTTAATAGACGTGAGACACTAGCTCTATAAATATAAATAATAAACACAATACAATAAAACTTGTTTTGTTTAAAAAAACAAATCAAATATGTGGAGTTGTAAATAAAATCAGTTTATAAATATATAATTTTAAAAATACAATTGAAAAATATCTTCTTTGACAAATTTAGTGTAAAAATACGGACACCATTTCAAATAATTATCACTTTGTTAGTTATTTAATATTGTTGTATATTCATCATACATAATTTTACAATAATATATAAATTATTTTAATTTTTATTGTACTAATATATTTAATTACCCGTATAGTCCACGGGCATTGTACTAGTTTCTTACTATAACCATTGAATTGTAAATGTGTTTCAAAAGTTAAAAACTTTTGTATTATTATCAGTTTTACATATATAATATATAAAATAAATCATCTATTGATGAATTTTGATTTGACATCCATATCTATGTATAAAATAAATAAAATATGTTTATCTTTATAACAATAATAAAATTACTTTTTTAATATTAATAACAAATAAAATTATTTATTAATTAATATATTTATGTTTCAAGTAGTTATAAAGAAAGTTTAGAAAATTATTATAATATAACACATGTAAGTCACACAAATAACAATTGTCACTCTAAAATATATAATAATTTATATATTTTGTAAAAAAAAGTATTTAAATTTTAAAACACTTGTTCTCATTAATTCTAAAATTTAAAAATAATATTTTCACAAGCACCCGTGTAATACACGG
The DNA here is from genome assembly GCA_902706635.1 of Striga hermonthica. Classification (NCBI taxonomy): domain Eukaryota; kingdom Viridiplantae; phylum Streptophyta; class Magnoliopsida; order Lamiales; family Orobanchaceae; genus Striga; species Striga hermonthica. The sequence continues at coordinate 16,858,998 of CACSLK010000984.1, forward strand.
GTGTTGTACTAGTATTAGTATAATACCAGTATGCTACACCGGTGTTTGATAAAATAATTAAATGTACAACAAAAAATGAAAGAAAAAAATGTTTATATATTTTATTGAAGTTGCAAAAAATAAATAAGGAACAATATCTAACAATTTATAAAGAACTAAGTGAATTAACAATATTATTTTATATTTTAAAAACTAATTTATATACATCATTAATTTTATTTATAATATATTTATTTAACACGCATAGAAGAATAATATGGACATAACACAAAAATTAAAAAGCAAGATAACATGCACATTATAGAAAGAAAATAATAAATACATGTATATGGATTAATTTAAATAAATTAAATATGCGTATATATGGTAATCAGAACTTAAATTAATTGGTAAAATAATTTAATGATTTTTGTCATTACAAACCATAACATTTTACCACATAAAGTTGCGAAATGTGCGAAACATCAACTTAAGCTCGGCACGTTTTAAAATTATGTATAAGGGGATTACATATTTTTAACTAAAAAACACTCGTAATAGCAAAAACTTTGGTGATAAGAATAAGGGAATCTTTTATTTTGTACGATTTGACACTATAACCACTCTCCTCTCTAAATCTAATACTCTGTTTACATCTAAAATCAAGATATGGACCATTGTCATCTTTAATCCGTGATTAGTGTTAAGGTCCTTTGGTTTTTATTTTAATTTACTTTTTTCAAAATGATAATAAAATTTTATACGCATGCCAATATAATATAATAGTTAGATAAGACCGACTTTATTTAGAGGATAGAATTTTATAGATAAAATACATATATACAAACTGGGTAAATTGCGCCAAACCCCCCTGTATTATACGAAATCTGCGCGTTATCCCTTGTATTTTAAAAATTGCGTCATACCCCTTTGTATTATACTTTTGATTGCGCGTTATCCCCTAAACCGTCTAACTTGACGGAAGTGCACTT
>CACSLK010000984.1:16881627-16898250 GCA_902706635.1 Striga hermonthica
AAAAAAAAAAAAAAGGATCCGGTGCATCACATGGGCACCTTCCTGGTATTACAATGAAAATGACTTAAGTAATTGTCTGAGAAAGACAATACATGCTTACTAAGTTTCAATTTATGCATGTCATACATTAAGAAATTTAAATTACTTATACGTGAGGTGAAATGCAGTATCGGTATATCAAAGCATGATCATGTCATCAAAGTCATTAAGCAAGCAAGAGTTCGAGTTATTTGAAAGAAAGATAAGCTTTTGTAACAAACTGCTCGATTATGGTGAGAAAGTCACTTTTGACTCACTTGAGAATCTCGGATAAGTCCATGAAGGTAAACATTTGAAAATGGAACTGTCCCTGTGAATTCTATTCCCATCATCACCATTCTTGCCACCCAGAAGAATAATATGTCATGCCTGTTCAAATGGGGCAGCTCTTTTATCTTAAGACAATAAGAATAGAATCCTCATTTGTAAGCAATGAACTTACTAACAAAAAGTATCAAAGTAACAACAGGTCTTCTTAGAGGAAGGTAAAAAAAACACCAACATGTTGGTAATGAAACAGTTTCAAACTAGTGGGTGGATATCATAATATAGTACAATATGAAGCATCAAATAATGCAAAGTGCAAAGGAAATCGGCCAGAGAAGGAATGATGCGATTTAATTTTCTAGGTATGAAAAGTACTGCCATGCCAAATACAGATGTTCAGTCACCAAGATAATAGTTAAAACTAAACAGAATTTTCTTTATCAAATTATTTTTCTAGGTGGAGGCAAAAGTCAGTAGCAGAGAGGGACAAAGAAGTGATAAAGCCTCTTCCATGTAAAACACTGCAGCAGCCATTTTTTCCCTAAACAAAATTTCAGGGGAAATAAAAAGTTATGCATTACTCTCCATGTATTTAAAACCTCGAACTATTATTTATTTTTAACAGAATAAAATGCATGCCAACAGTTTTTCGATTACCTGACCCATTCTTCATCTCAATCGCATTGTCACTAGATAAACATAAAGGTAAATAGGAAAATCCATAAGTAGCAAACTGCATACCCGGTTTCAAGAACTGATGTAGGGTAAAACTTCTTAAAATCTTCTGCTGACACATCCGGCCAACCAAGAGTGCTGAAAGGCCACAGTGCACTAAATGAAAGGAAACATGATGAGTTCAGTGATCAGCTATTTTAAGTCACTTGGCATGTTATCGTCAATGTTTTGGACAGCTGAACATTTAGCTACCAGCCTACCAAGCATCAACTCAACTATGACAGTGAGATATTACTAGTTTACTTATTTAAGGAGTAATATGGAAATAACATGGGCAATTAATTGAGAGCTTCAGTTTGATTTCACTCGCATCCCCGAATTTCTGGCATACAAATAATGCTATTCAGCCCACATTCACGATCGTTAGTCGAAAAAAAATACCCAGTATCATTGCATTTCTTTTTCTCCCAGCAAGCCATAACAAAATGATTTTTTTCTTGCACTGGTTGATGTACTATATTAAAGAAAGACTTGGACCACTTACTCGGCACATACCAATTCTCGATATAAAATGGTATCAATACAAACTTACCATGCATTTACCGCTAAATCCCATCCAATAGTTAATGGCCATAAAGCTGATAATGTAAATTCAAATTGTACAATTTTTTCTTAACTCAGAAATGCTTACTTATATACATCAGATTTTTTTTTTTTTTACTCGAGCCAGACATTTGTTTGCGAAAGCATACAGCAAATATATAAAGAGAAAACAGGCAGGCTAAACAGTAACCTCGAAAACCAGGTATCAAGAACATCGGGGTCCTGATATAATTCAACATTTTTGCCATACTTCTCATGAGCTTTTTGAAGAGCTTCCTCAGTGTTCCGAGCAACTATGTAGTCCTCTTCACAATCTTTGCCCACAATGTACCAAACTGGTATGCGATGCCCCCACCATAGTTGTCTGCTTATACACCAATCCTTGATATTTGACAGCCAATGATTATATATCTGAACCATCAAGTACACAAGTAAGAATGCAACACTAGCTGCAAACAAATAATGACATTTTTAATTTCAACTAAATTAAATCCAAATAATGTATATAGAGATGACCACGCTTTAAATTCTCCTGTTGTCAGCTCAAAATATGAGGAAATATCAAGAATACTAGCCACTAAGGTGCTAGAAAAAGAATCAACAAATCAAGAAAAGCAAAGAAAAAAAGTTCAGATAATATAATGGCGTAAAAATAATCAATAACTTGAGGTTCTGGGTTTACTACAGAAACCCCCAAGGTTATTAAAATTTACAAATAAATAATTAACTTATAAACCCTTGAGGTTTAATATTGCTTACACTGATGGGGTCATCTGAATACTTTTACAGATGTGTAGGGGATTCAAAAATGTTTCTTTTTTGTCTTTGGAAGAAACATTAGATGAAGTCAACCTCAAAGGTTCATTTGAAATTCTCAAAAACTCCGCTTCCTTTTATTTCTTTAATCTCCCCTAGCAGAAAAGATTCCCAAGAGGATAAATGAAGTGCATTTGAAAAGACAATTAATACTATGTACCTTCTCGAATCTTTCAGGCATGATAGTTAATTCCCCTTTTTCAACTGCTTGGAGAGCCTTCTCAGCCAAGGGCTCCATTGTCACAAACCACTGTTTGCTTACTAAGGGCTCTATTATCTGAAAAGTAGGAAATCCACATAAGAAATGGGGAATAAATGCGGATATTCAAGCAAACATTATCCAATTTTCACACACCTCTCCACCTCGCTGAGATCTTGGAACTCGTAGAGTGTGAGGCTCCTTTTTGACAGCTAATCCTGTCTCCTCAAGCGCTGACCAAAGCTTCTTTCGTGCCTCAAACCGGTCAAGACCACTGAATATTGCTTTATGTGATTAGAGAATATTAGGCCAGGATATAAATTCCTTTTATCAATGCTGAGAAGTTTAAGTTCGAATTTTCACAGATACCAGTATAACCCAGCAACATCATTTAATGTCCCATCTTTATTCATGACACTAAGAATGGGAAGACCAAGCTTCCGAGCAAGAAGGTAATCATTGTGATCATGGCCAGGGCTTATCTTCAAGACACCGGTTCCAAAGTCTTTATCCACATACTGCATTGTTGACGTGAAAGTAAAGTTAAACCAGGACATCCAGTACAATGAAAGCATTAACAAGAAAATAGATTCTACACAAGAAATAGATACTTATCTGATATGCATTTAACAAAATAAGAAACTGACAATAATTTTGAAGTTTGAACTAGAGTAGAACATACATCAGTTTAATATATTAAAAAGAGTTAATAACACAAAAATTTAACAGTTGAGCTAATTCTTGTGGCCAATAATTTAGAGAAATTAACTATGTTCAAGCAAACAAATACTGGGCTGTGTAAGAACCTTCACGCCCATCAGATTTCTATTTTTATTTTTATTTTTTTCTAATATGTGTGATGGAGGTATCCTAAAGGATGTATTGAATCGTGAGAAAAAACCTTTTACCTTATCAGCAATAATGGGCACATGTCGACCAAAAGTCATGGGTACAATAGCCATCTTTCCAATGTACTTAGAATATCGTTCGTCCTAAGAAACATCAATACATATTAGAGTATGATACGCCCTAAATTTCAATAAAATGACCAGAAGCAGAAACAAAAATATGACTACCACTTAATCTTTTAAAAAGAAAAAGGACAAATATGGTAAATAATAGATAGAGATAACTTGAGTACTCTTATTGTAGAAATATCCGGCCAAAGGCCAAGCATGAACAGCTCTGCAGTCTAATATAAGTAACTCATTTTATAAAAGAAATGAATATTGTGGGCTGTCTAAGACATAACACTCCACTGGTTAACATGTATTAAAAAAATAATGTGAATTCACAATGATTTCTGAACATGATCGAACATTCAAGTTTCAAAATCAGCATATATGTTAATGTATGATGTATCGTGCAAGAAGACTCACAACTTTTATGGTCCTGATGTGCTACCACCAGGTTGTCTCAATATAGTAAAATTTTCATTTCAAAACCCATCAGACACTTGGGAATGAATTATTTAGTATCAGCCTCTATGTGACTCAACACATCTTTCAGAGCTGCTCTTCACAGTAGTCAAGTTATTTACGGCAAAGTGGTGCAAGGGATATTACGACTGAATGAATTTGTTCCCAGGTTAGAATTATACTTTCATGTTGGGAACTAGATATTGAAAATAATGGATATCTCTGTAGCATCTCCTCCTCTCACGTGCAATAATGTTAACATGAGAAAAACATTAATCAAATTTGTCAAATGAGCCAAGTCAATCTCCAAATGTCCAGATTAAAGCTCCTCTTCAGCTCTTCTTTCATCCCACAGCTTCTCACATTCATGGTGAACGACGCTCTCCAGATAGATTTTATTTATTAACATGATTGTTTTGGTAGTTACGTTGTAAACTTAACAGAGTCTTGGTAACCGTAATAAAAAATTAGTGATAGAACAAAAAATTTTACTTCATGTACCAAGACCAAAAGAAAGTTAAGGTCCTGAGGATCAGTTTATGCAGAAATCGAAAAACATATCTTACAGACGAAGTTACCTGGGGGTTCACAGCTACAGCTGTATCACCAAATAAAGTCTCTGGCCTTGTGGTTGCAATTGTTAGATAGTCACTCCTGTTAGGAAAAATAACTCACTATTTGCGCACACGAGTATATAGGTCTACTTCTGCATTAAATTGAAGCACAAAAATATAGACAAGTATAAGCTCTTAAAGAAGGTGGATTCATGCAAGTGTTCTTCTCTTGAAAATTTCCTTGTCTTTCATCCACCAATCTGATGATCAATTACCCAGGACAGATAAACTTCATTGACAAAATGAGCATTCAAGTTCTCTTTCTAAGAAAGTTCAATAAGTTCTTTTTTTCAAACATGTGCTTCACGATTAAATTCTATACCTACGAATGGCATGAAGAATGTTACAATATTTTTCCAATTCAACCAGCAATAGGTGCAATATTTCTCCAATTGCTTTGTGACTGTACTGCTATTTGCTCAATCCGAGAATAAAATATCATGCAGATACAAGGTTTGATGCATGTAGCTGTACACCTGCCTAAAATACTTTTTAACACGGCTAATACCTTGAACCACCAGCAACACGGTACTTAATGTGATAAAGAGCACCTGGTTCTTCTGAGTACTCCACTTCCTAAAGGAAAGAAAAATTTGATAGGCGAACACACAAAAGAAGAGAGAGGCAGTCAAACTAACAATTATAAAAGCTAAAAAGTGATTTATAACGGAATGTAGTCATAAATTGCGTACCAGGTCCGAAACTGCAGTTTGTAGATTAGGTGACCAGTTCACCATGTAAGAGCCTGGAAGAAACTAAACGTTACTACATATATTACAATCAAAATTCTTCACAAAGTACTTCGGCATGCACAGCGCAGAAAGATTTAGTCCACAAATTTAAGGAAAGTGTGAAAATATTACTAGAGTAGAAATGAGAATAAAACTATCAGTTTTGTAATATAATAAACTTTAACTTAATGGATACACAGCGATATAGCAAAGAGAGCGGGCAAGGGTTTCTAAATTGTGGCAATTATATATTTAAGTTTTTTGAGAGGGCATGAAGTTTCTTATTTTTGCACCTTGGGTCGCTACGGAAACAGCCTCCTTGTATAATTACAAGGGTAAGGTCTGCGTACAACTGACCCCCCCAGTCCCCAACCAGTTGGGAATATACTGGGTATGTTGTTGTTGTTGTTGTTGTTGTATGAAGTTTCTTATTTCTCTTTATCCTAAAAGCGAGTTAACATCAATAATCAAATCACTCGGGGAGAGAGAGAGTAATCACGCATTTTTCCTCTATAACCGAAAAGGCATGTAACACATATGAAAGAATGTCCCTCAAGTTTATATCAGTAGCGATAGAAAGTTAATAAGCAAATTGTGCCTGCCTTGATAGATCAAGCCTTTCTCGTGAAGCTTAACAAACGCCTCGGCTACTGCTCCTGCAGAAGTTGAAAATAAAAAAATCTTACAAACAAGTTATGTGGCACAAAAATGTAACACATAGTGCAGCTTTAACTCACCAAATTAAATTATAGCAGTTTGATGAGTTCAATGCTGTAAGCTTTTAAAATAAAAAATAATTGAATCAAGGGTAAAGTAAGCCAAACAATAAAAAAAAAATAGTGATAATGTTAATCCAAAAAGATAATTAGAACATGTTCTCCTCGGGATGAATCTTGCCCATCTTAAAGCCGGCAATTCTTTTCCACCAAAATTTATCCAAATTGATGGCTGTAATACGCTTAATTAGATATAACCCTAAACATAAACCTAGTGGGTATTCTAGCCCTATGCTACGTAGAGCTCACTAATTGGTTTCAAACAAACATAATATAATAAAATATATGACAAAAACAAGGAACTTTGCTCTTTAATAGAAAATTTCTTATATAGTAATAGGTAATCCACCAATAATAATGCACTATTCTAAACATCCTAACACACTCTGAACAATGCATGGTTGATTGAGGATTTACTGGATGAAAACTGCCTTACGACTCAGCTGAGCATCTAGAGTAAACCGTTCTCTTGTCCAATCGCAAGAAGCACCAAGTCTCTTGATCTGATTTGTTATTGTCCCACCATACCTGCAATTAATACATTGAATGAGCACCACAAAACACTGAATAAAAAAAAATGAAAACTACACGTTGGATTACAAATTCCCAAAGTGCAAGCAGGTTTCTTCAGGATACCATAAGAGTGTCCACCGGAAAAAGGGAAGCACATTATCTGCCCCATCATTAACCCCAAAAAATGACATGCAGAAAGCTCTACCAAATATCATTGTGGTATACAAAAATTGAGTGTGCAGTTGAGCACCCTCATTTCCTTTTATTTTTTCGTATAGCATATGTGTAACACTTATATCATCATAACAAAATCATTAGGTGCCTCATTTTCCTACCGAAAACTGTTGCTCATACTCTAAAGTAGCAGTAGCAATGCAAGTCAGATGAACGCGACACGTCTCTATGTTTCATGAGTTCATTATTACATAAAACAAGAACAAATTAACGAACATATATGCATAAAGCGAGTCAGATATAATCCTGCAGTTTCCTTGTTAGTGAAGTGCAACTTCCTTGCACTTTCATTACACTTTCATTACACTTTCATGGCACTTTCATAGCAGCCATTTTAGGCTGATTTTTCAGCTCAAGAAATTTCTAGGAAAGCCACTAGAATAGTTGTTTTTTAGTTCTTATAAATAGGGATGCAATTTTCATTTGTAAATACACAGAAAATTACATTGAGTTGTTCAAAATCTTCTTCTTCTATCCTAAAAGTGTCCGTTTGTTCCGAGAAGCGTTTTTGCTTAACCGAACAGTGCAGCCCAGCTGCAAATACAGGGAAGAAAAGCCGGCAGTAGCAATTAAGAACTAACAAGTGGCATCAGAGCCATGGCAAGCCAAGATGTTGCATAGATGGTGCAAGGGAGCGGAGCAAACGCTTCACCGCGTCAGGAGGTCATCATCCACAGGACCGTGCGAGACGTTGGCGGGGCCAACTGGCCGGTCCTCACACGCACAAACTACGGTGAGTGGGCGGTGTTGATGAAGGTCAAGTTGCGTGCGCGCAAGCTTTGGCGGGCCATCGAGGAAGGCACCGAGGATGAAGAAGAGGACTGCGCAGCGATGGAAGCGATTCTGTCCGCTGTGCCTCACGAGTACGTGGAGTCGTTGGGCGCAAAGGACTCCGCAAAGGCTGCTTGGGACGCCCTCAAGGCCATGCGCATCGGGTCTGATCGCGCAAAGAAGACGAAGGCGCAACAGTTGCGGCGGGAGTATGAGGCGCTGGCATTTCGCGACGGCGAGGCAGTGGAGGATTTCTCGCTCCGTTTGCAGTCGCTCGTCAGTCAGCTGGCGGCGCATGGCGACACCATCACCGACGAGGAGGCGGTAGCGAAATACTTGCGCGTCGTGCCGCCTAAGTATGCCCAGATCGCGCTCTCCATCGAGACGTTGATCGACATGTCCACCCTCACGATTGAGGATGTGACTGGGCGCTTGCGGGCAGTGGATGACCGCGTGGAGACGACGACGATAACTACCAGCGGCAAGTTACTACTAACCGAGGAAGAATGGGCAGCTCGTATGCGCGAGCGGCGACCCGGGGAAGGCTCCTCCAACCGTGGTGGTTACGGCAAGCGCCGTGGTAAGGCCCGCAGAAGAAGAAGGACGACAACAACGCACGTCCGATCGATAAGGACACTTGTCGACGCTGCGGGAAGACAGGGCACTGGGTCCGGGATTGCAAGAATCCCAAGAAGGAGAAGAGGGAGGCGCACCTCGAGCAGGTGGACAACGAGGAGCCATCTCATCTCATGGCAACGACCTGCAAGTTGCACGACGTCGAGCCAGAGTTGGAGGAAGCCAAGGCGGCGGCTACGCAGGGGAAGGCAGGCCGTTCACCTCGACGAGTCGAGTGCCCAAGTCCACCTTGGACGAATGGGCGGTGGCATGGAGCAAAGGTGGTACCTGGACTCCGGCGCCAGCAACCACATGACCGGCTCCAAGGAGGCCTTCTCTGAGCTTGATGACGGCGTGACGGGACGGTGAAGTTCGGCGACGGCTCGAAGGTGGAGATTCGAGGTCGCGGCACTGTCATCTTCCGGTGTCAGAACGACGTGCACCGCGCATTGACGGATGTGTACTATATCCCGCAGTTGCGTTCAAGCATCGTCAGCATCGGCCAACTAGACGAGCACGGATGCGAGGTGCTTGTCAAAGGCGGCGTGCTAAAGCTCAGGGACCGGGAACAGCGGCTGCTGGCTAAGGTCCAGCGTTCCCGAAACTGCCTCTACCTCCTCGACTTGAAAGTGGAGCAACCGGTGTGCTTGGCGGTACGGCACACTGAGGAGCCATGGATATGGCATGCTCGGTTCGGCCATTTGAGCTTCGACGCACTCGGTCGGCTGAGGAAGACGGTGCGCGGGCTCCCGCACATCGAGCACGCAGGCGATCTGTGCGACAGCTGCTTGGCAGGGAAGCAGAGGCGGCTGCCTTTCCCAAAGGCGGTCCAGTATCGTGCGGCGGACGTCCTCGAACTCGTCCACGGCGACCTCTGCGGGCCGATCACGCCGGCTACGCACGGCGGAAGACGCTACTTCCTGCTGCTCGTGGACGACTGTAGCCGTTTCATGTGGCTGCAGCTCCTGACGAGTAAGGATCAGGCGGCGGAGGCAATCAAGCGATTCCAGGCGCGGGCTGAGGCAGAGTCCGGAGAGCGGCTGCGCGTGCTGAGGACGGATCGCGGTGGCGAGTTCACATCGGTGGAACTCGCCGCGTATTGTGCAAACTAGTGGGTAGTGCGCCATCACACTGTGTCGTACTCACCGCAACAGAACGGCGTAGTGGAGCGGCGGAATCAGACCGTGGTGGGCATGGCTCGAAGCATGATGAAGGCAAAGGGCATGCCGGCGGAGTTCTGGGGAGAGGCTGTGAGCACGGCGGTGTTCATCCTCAACCGCGCGCCCACGAAGGCCCTGAAGGGCATGACACCATTCAGAGCTTGGCATGGCAGGCAACCCGACGTCTCGTTTCTTAGGACGTTCGGGTGCATTGGCCATGTGAAGAAGACGAAGCCCTTCCTGTCCAAGCTTGAGGATAGGAGCACACCGATGGTGTTCCTAGGCTACGAGGAGGCAAGGTGGTGGTCTCGCGGGATGTGGTGTTCGACGAAATGGCGGCCTGGGATTGGGAGATCCTGGCACGGGGGAAGCCCGTGGCGTCGGCGGTACGTTTGTCATCGAGCATTTGGTGATCCACGGAGGAGGAGATGCGGGAGCAGAGGAGCCAGCTGCGGACGCGCCAAGTCCAGCAACTGTGGTTGCGTCGGTTGACCCCCAAAGTCCAGCCATGGGCACGGGCGAAGAGTCTTCACCAGCGGCTGCGCACACGCCCCCACCACAGTCCCCTGTTGCGACAGGACAGGGGACACCTGTTGAGTTCGCCTCTCCTCCAAGCAACATCGACGAGTATGTGGATGCCTTCCACGATGGTGAGGAAGTGAGGTTTCGCAGGATGGACAACCTCGTTGGCAACTCGGTTGTACCAGGTTTGGCGAGCCGATTACTCGACGATCAGGAGCTACTCCTCATCAGCGCAGAGGAGCCATCGACTTTCGCGCAGGCCGAGCGCGATGCCAGTTGGAGACGAGCTATGCTAGAGGAGATGAAGGCGATCGAGGAAAATGAGACGTGGGAGCTCGTCGATCCACCCCCAGGCTGTCATCCAATCGGGCTCAAATGGGTCTACAAGGTCAAGCGGGACGAGTGTGGCGCCATAGTCAAGCACAAGGCGCGCCTCGTTGCTCGTTGTTCCGTCCAGCGTGAGGGCATCGACTTTGAGGAAGTTTTTGCACCAGTGGCGCGCATGGAGTCAGTTCGCCTACTGTTGGCCATGGCGGCAGCGAAGGACTGGCGCATTCATCACCTAGACGTGAAATCGACCTTCCTCAACGGCGAGCTAGCGGAGACAGTCTACGTCAAGCAAGCCCCGGGCTTCGCCGTCAAGGGAGAGGAGCACAAGGTGTTGCGGCTGCGGAAGGCACTCTGTGGGCTGCGACAAGCCCCGCGAGCGTGGAACGTCAAGTTCGATGCCACCCTGGGTACGCTTGGGTTCACGCGCTGCGCGACAGAACACGCGCTCTACACGCGACGACGGGGGAAGGAGGAGCTCGTCGTCGGCGTGTATGTGGATGACTTGATCATCATCGGGGCAAGAGAAGGGGAAATCAACGACTTCAAGCGCGAGATGGCAGCTCGTTTCCGCATGAGCGATCTCGGGCAGCTCTCCTACTACCTCGGCATCGAGGTGAAGCAGGAGAGAGACTCCATCACTCTCTGCCAGCGTGCGTATGCGGGGAAGCTGTTGGAGCGGAGCGGTATGGCTGGCTGCAAGTCATGCGCGACTCCGATGGAGGAGCGGCTGAAGCTGACGAAAGCCAGCACCGCAGCGAAGGTGGATGCAACACTCTACCGGAGTATCGTCGGCGGGTTGCGCTACCTAGTCCACACGAGGCCAGATATCGCATTCGCCGTGGACTATGTCAGTCGTTTCATGGAGGACCCTCGAGAGGATCATTGGGCTGCAGTAAAACGGTTGTTGCGCTATGTCAAGGGGACGGTGGATCAGGGCATCATTTTCCCCAAGACCGGCGACGGAAGTGAGCTGCGGCTCACGGGTTTTCAGCGATGCAGACATGGCAGGCGACATTGATGGGCGGAAGAGCACCTCCGGTGTGCTCGTCTTCCTTGGATCGGCCCCAATCTCATGGCAGTCGCTGAAACAGAAGATTGTGGCGCTGTCTACGTGCGAGGCAGAGTACGTGGCGGCAGCCACAGCGGCGTGCCAGGCGGTCTGGCTGCGTCGGTTGCTGGGCGAACTGACCGGCAAGGAAGCTCGTCCACCAACTCTGATGGTGGACAACCAGCCTGCCATTGCCCTTGCAAAAAATCCAGTCCTCCATGACCAGAGCAAGCACATCGATACTCGTTTTTCACTTCATCCGTGATTGTATCGATGAAGGACAGATTGTTTTAGAGTTTGTCGAATCCGGACGGCAGCTCGCAGACATCCTTACCAAGCCACTCGGCCGTCTTCGATTCATGGAGCTGAGGATCAAGATTGGAATGGTGGGAAACAAGCAAGAGCAGCAGGATTAGGGGAAGAATTGTAAGATATAATCCTGCAGTTTCCTTGTTAGTGAAGTGCAACTTCTTTGCACTTTCATTACACTTTCATGGCACTTTCATAGCAGCCATTTTAGGCTGATTTTTCAGCTCATGAAATTTCTAGAAAAGCCACTAGAATAGTTGTTTTTAGTTCTTATAAATAGGGATGCAATTTTCATTTGTAAATACACAGAAAATCTGAATACTTAATACATTGAGTTGTTCAAAATCATCTTCTTCTATCCTAAAAGTGCCCGTTTGTTCCGAGAAGCATTTTTGCTTAACCGAACAGTGCAGCCCAGCTGCAAATACAGCAGCCAAGTTGGGAAGAAAAGCCGGCAGTAGAAATTAAGAACTAACAGAGTCTCCCTTGCTTAATTCTATTTATAAATTTTCAAATGGATGACAACGAAAGAATGTGCAAATATAATAGCCATAGACATCCCCAATCCTGGTACAACGAACAAAAAACAAAGAAAAGGAACAAACACGAAAGACGTATGTTCAAAAGGATGACAATACTGGAATTAAGACAGCAACAACAAGAAAAAGTGAAGATGGACAGATGGATGGATGTATTGTCAATTGCGGGATTCTAGCTTTGAGTGAATAAAGTAAATGAGAAAACAAGCTTAACACATTAACTGAAACATGTACTAATATGGAAGAATACGATTTATTAGTTAATAACCAAACTAATCAATAATATTGAATTATTAATGCAGCATAATCTAACTAATACTGACTGCACACTAAGAGTAGGCGGAGCTAACTTCTGGAGTAAGCTTAACTAAAACTCCAATATGAATGGATAATTGAATACATAAATCAACCCATGGACATCATGATGACACCTAATTACATTATAACCTTGGTAATTATCTAAAATTACAATTCCTCTTATTGAATACCACATCTAAGCATTTAAACAATGGTTATTAAACTTCCAGCACAGGGACTCCATCATTGTCAAATAATGTTACAAATGTCACTAGTTTTACTTGGTCAAAATTCCATCAAGGATGTGAGGGACAAGGAGTTGAGCAATATTAGCAATAATGACCTGAGACGTGTGAAAAATCATAAAAAATATTCATCTTCTTATGCAGAACTGACAACTGTATCACAAATAACAGAAACTGAAAAGTTAGAATCACTAATGGGGAATCAGGCATAAGCAATAGCAAAAGCACAAAAAAGGAAGCGGTTTAAGTAGATTTACTTTTCCTTCCATTCCCATACTCGTTTTGTAAACTCTTCTCTTCCCAAATCAACTCTTTTTACTCCTTCAGCTGCCAGCATTTTTTCCACAACCAACTGAAAGGTAAAAGGTAATCAGTTTGTATCAGCATCGTGAATATGAGGAAGTCTTCGTTACATAACATCATAATAATAACTAAGGGATAAGAAAAGGTAAATAATTTAAGAAAGGATCAAAAAGAAGGGAAACGAGCAAAAATTGAAAAGAAACAGAGATATTTAACCATTGGCAAGGTAAAACCAGTGGTGGAGCCAGATACTAAAGCTGGAGGAGGCAAAAACAAGTATAGACAAAGATACGAGTATTTTGAGAGAAATTCTAGACCGTACGACATCTGAAGAAAACAAGGGTTTGTATAAAAATAAAAAACATATCTAATGTGACTAGTAATTATTATAGGGGTAACACCTACGGCCCCTAGGCCATCCATGGGTATAAAACAGTTCAAAAATTGATGCAGCCCCTCCAACTACAAGTAGAACAGCAACATCCTCGTGTTCACACGTATGTAACTCCAATTTAAATGATACATTTCTGATTTATCAAACTGATTGTAGATACATTATGCGATGAAAATCATAGACAATGACAAGCAGCAATGGAAATTTCAAGAGTCTATGCAAGTTTCTCAACATATTCAAAGTTCAGTTACAGTAATTCATTTTATTCTTTGTTTTCAGCAGATGGGCACAGGCATTAAAAGAAGATATTATACCCACTATATTGCACCAATTAATACACAGAAAAATTTTAAATGTAGAGTCAACCTGAGTGGCAATACCGGCATGATCAGTTCCAGGAAGCCAGAGTGTAGGTCTTCCTTTCATTCTGTGGTATCTTACCATGATATCCTATCATCATATAAAACCAATAGAAAGGCGATATTGCTAAGGTTATTTTAAATTTAAAACAAATTAACCATGGTAAAATAAAAGGTGGTGCCCTTATTTTAAATTTAAAACAGATTAACCATGGTAAAATAAAAGGTGGTGCAAAAAATGGGCACGGAAAACAATAAGTACAACATCAAGTCATGAAGAGTGAATGTGGAGACAAGGAGGTAGAAGAACAGCAGGGAGATCATAACTGCAGCAGTTTCAGCATTTTTCAACTTAAACTATAATATAAAGTTACAAAAGAATCAAAGTTCTTAAAATTTGATGCTTCGAGTAATTTCTGAGGCTCACCGAACAATAACATTTTAGCATCGTCTGAAAGATTAAAAGTAGCACCAAACTAAAGCATAATCCAGAAGGATGTATCTGTTTAACTGACAGTTCCAATAACTGTGGCCAGTTAACAAAAAAAAAAACACAAACAAACAAAAAAGTTGGGGGAAGCACAAGCTAGCATCCTAAAACTTCAATAGAAAACTGCAGTTCAGTGATACAAGACTCCTTTATGTGCGTACACTTGGTCCATGAAATTCTAAAGTTCCACCCGAAGAAAATGAACAATAAAACCTGCATGCATCTCATGCATGGCACACCTAACTTGATTCATTAATATCTTAGTAATATAGAAAAATAACAAATACTGAACTAAAGGGTGTCAAATAAAGAAATCTCACATATATCCTTACCCAATTAACACATTTTAGATATTTAACTGTGGAAATGGACCCCAATGAAGAGAAGAAATTGCTTTCTTAAAAGGAGAGAAAAAAAAAAAAAAAGGACACTTTCCAACCTCAAGAGTTACAAACATTGCGTGTCCCATGTGCAATGAACCAGTAACATTAGGTGGTGGCATTGAGACTACAAATGGATCATCTCCTTTCTCCAAATTTGGCTTGAAATAGCCTTGAGACTCCCACCTAATGAACATTGAGAAGTCAAAATCTGATACCCACATCAAAAGGAAACAAGAAATAAGGCCCATGAGTAGTAAAGACATATTTTTAATCCACATAACGCTACATAAAAATATAAATAAGGAATGCTATATGGAGTTAAGCAAAAAAGCTTCTTCCTTTAAATATTATATTGATGTTATGGCGATAGAAAGTGTTATACAAGTTCATTGTCCAATCTTACAACAAACACAACACTTACACTGCAACATTCGTAATAGACTTCTAAGCATGATAAACCACCAAGTAAAATTCCCGTTCACGAAATGTACATTGTACAATACCATAACCTAATTGAAAAAGAAAAAGTCTACCCCAATTTTGACAACACGCTTCTTAACACATTGAATTTCTTAACAAGGATTCTTAGGACGATAAAAAAATGCATTTCTAGGCTTCTACTTACTACAATGATAAGGGAAAAAATATTAACCGTTTGAAATTTTCAATTAATATTGAACTTCGAGTAAAAAACAAACTCAAAAGCATAACAAAAGTAGTTAAATCACCATTTATATATTCTTTCTTCCATTGTAAAGTCAAAGGCCTTTGCTACTTCGGGCGAAGTAAACACGCCGTCACTCTCCCCCATGGAAGCAACTGAAATTTGCAGTAAAAGATGAGAATTTCACACATACCACACTGCAACCGCAACATAAAACCCCAAAGATATAACGAACTCCAATTTAAAAAGAACGCATCAGAATTTATCAATGAAAAGTAAATTCCGTTAGACAAGTTTTCTACTTGTCACACACGGAAAAATTGTTTCTGCTTCATCCAACTACACTTGTCAAACACTCGAGAATGAAACAGCGGGAAAACGACGGACATTGACGAATACTTTCAAGTTTCATCTCTGTATTTTTTTGTCAAACACTCCAAAACCATTTTAGCGTGATTATGTTGTATAGTTGATTGTTCTTTTTTTTATCAGAACCTCGGTGCTTACCGGTGGTGAAGCGCATACATCTGAGACGAACAACGTGTGGCCGGGAGAGAGAGATGCGACGACGTCGTTGGCCGGAGAAGAGTAGTGGATTGAGGCGGTAGCGTACTGAGCAGGAAGAAGATAAGATGGAGGGGGTGGAGAAAGCCATTTTCCCTGTACGCACGCACTCGTTTGCAAGGGCGAACTGTGTGAACTTATAAAATAAATGTGTACCGCGCTTTTTGTTGGTATTTCAAGCGACTTTAGTTGGAGCAACTTTAATAATCGAACCACATAAAACGGGGTTTATTTGATTGAGATTTCGAATGACATTTAGGGGTGTATTCAACTAAGATTTTTAAGAACTTTTTATGACTTTTAAAACGAGTGACTTTGGTAGATTTTGTGAAGTTTTTAATGACTTTTGTAGAAATAATGAGAATTCATAGCAAAATCTCACCAATTTAATGAGATTTCTATTGATACTGTTGGGAATTCCAACCACACCGAAACTCCGCCCAAGATCCTCTGAAAATAAAAAACTGGAGAACACAAAATTTAACGTGGAAAACCCTCTGTTAACGAAGAGGGAAAAACCACCAGGGCAACAAGGCCGTAGAAAATCCACTATGTACAAAAAATTACACAATTTTTCTACCACTCACTTACCCAAAATTACCCCACAGAATTTTCTACTCGTTAACCCTAACTATCACCCTAAGGAATTTTTACCCTAAGGAATTTTTTACCAGAGATTAATTGTTAACACAATAACTCTGTGGGATGATTTTACATAAGAAGTAGCACCTTCTTATATAGGGGA
>CACSLK010000984.1:16908624-16919862 GCA_902706635.1 Striga hermonthica
TAAGTGGATGTTACAAATTGATGCAACATAACATCAATTAAATACAATACTCCCACTCAGTCACTTAAGTTGAGACTATAATAATAAATCTTTATTAGCAAATCTCTTGTCTCGTAAGGGTAATAGAGCGTGCGACCAAATGCAACAATAACAGCGTTATATTAAGTCACCATCTAACTAACATAACACTTTCATACTTACGTCAACCTCTAACTGTTCAAAAATCACCGATAGCATACACATTCCCTATATGCTATACACAACATGGTTATATTCAGATATAACCGCCCGGGCTAATGTAGTGAATTTGAATCAGTTATTTCAAAGACACTAATGAAACTTCATCTCAACTTAGTTGCTTTCCTAACATGCTCCGTCGAACTGTATTGATCATAGCTCTTGGAGGACATATTAAAGTAGCAACATTAAGTCTCAATTTTATAACATAGTTCTAAGTCAAAAGGTTTCGTACAATGTTGGACAACAAAATCCATTGGAATCACACCTTGACAAAGTAGAGAATCATTTATCAATCCTTAACGGTCGTTCAAAGCACACGCAGTATGATATACGTTTGATAACATAACTCCCACTACGATGGGCATGTCACTCTACTATGTTATACAAATCTATAGTCTAGATACTACTCAAGTATCTAACTCGAGTCACTTGATAAATATACTTAATAATTTATCTTCCACTCGAGATTCGGCTTCAAGGCTTTGATATGAAATCAGGATTATTTCATATTCGACTCGTTAGAGTCTCATCTTAGACTTACTAAGACGACTGTAAAAGTATATTTATACACCAAAAGAATAAATACAATCCATACTACATACACGTAATATGAATATGACATAGTCTCATCCTATTATTCACAACTAATGTGATAGGGTGATTACCTGTGTGATAAGCGTAATCAAAAGCCTGGTGACATCTTTAATCATGCCTAGTGATAAGCGTAATCAAAAGCCTGGTGACATCTTTACTCATGCCTAATTATTCAACATATGCTTAAGAACATATCAAAGAACAATAAATTTCATATATATTCGGTGTAACATTATACACATCCATTATCCCACAAAAAAAATTAAAACCTACGCAAACCAAGACTCTTCACATGAGTTTGGAAAGCATCTCTGCGTATAGGTTTAGTTAAAGGATCAGCTATCATTTTATTTGTGGGTATATACTTAATGACAACTTCTTTATTTTTTACTGCGTCTCATACAAAATGATAACGCCTTTTGATATGCTTGGCTTTTCTGTGAAACTTCGGATCCTGGGCATACTGGATAACAACAGTATTATCACAATGCATTTCTACAGGTTCATTAACCTTTGGGTGAGGTTGAGATCCTGTAGAAAATTCCTCAACCATATTGCCTCTTGGACGGCAACGCAACTGGAAACATACTCAACTTCCATAGTCGAAAGGGCTATGCAATCTTGTTTTTTACTGCACCAGGATATTGCACCTCTACCAAATATAAAGGCATATCCTGAAGTTGACTTTGACTCATCCAGATCGCCACCCCAATCAGCATCCGAGTATCCTTTTAATTTCAAGGACCCACCTTGATAGCAAAGTACCAAATCACTTGTACCACGCAGGTACCGCAAGATTCTCTTGACAGCTTGCCAATGTGCAGGCCCAGGGTTGCTGTGGTAACGACTTACCAAGCCAACTGCAAAGCAAATGTCTAGTCGTGTATATAACATAGCATACATCAAGCTTCCTACTGCACTAGCATATGGAACATTGCTCATTTTATGTTTTTCTTCATCTGTTTTCGGACATTGATCAAGACTTAAGGTTAAACCCTTTTTGACTGGGGTATCAACTGGTTTGGAGTAATGCATTTGAAAACGTTCTAAGATTATTTTAATATATGTTTCTGGAGACAAACCAAGAAGTTTCTTAGGACAATTTATCATTATTTCCACTCCTAGGACATACCTAGCTTCTCCCATGTCCTTCATTTCAAAATTAGAGGACAACCACTGCTTAGTGTCGTTGATCATTCCCATGTCGTTTCCAACCAACAATATGTCATCAACGTATAAAGAAAGAAACAAAATTCCTTCTTCACTTTTCTTGACATACACACAATGATCCTCATCAACCATGGTCAAACCAAATGCACAAATGGCTTCATGGAATTTGAGATACCATCGTCTGGAAGACTGCTTGAGACCATATATGGATCTTTTGAGGCGACAAACTTTATTGTCTTTCCCTTTTGGGACAAACCCAATAGGTTGATCCATATATATCTCTTCCTCAAGAGAACCATTGAGGAATGTTGATTTTATGTTCATTTGAAATAATTCTAAATCCAAATGGGCAACCAAGGCCAAAAGAAGACGAAGAGAGGCAAATCTCACCACAGGAGAAAATGCCTCATCGTAATCTATACCTTCAACCTGGGTAAAACCTTTCGCTACTAAACGATCTTTGAACTTTTCTATTGATCCATCCACCCCACGCTTAATTTTGAATATCCACTTACATTTAATTGATCGACGATGAGGTGGAAGGTCAACAAGTTCCCAAACATTATTTTTAATCTTTGAGTCCATCTCATCATTCATTGCATCTTTCCATTTTGAATTACATAGTGAATTCATTGCCTCTTTATAAGAGTTCGGTTCATCTACTTCTAAAGGAGTACCAGGAAATACATCCTCCTCAATTTAAAAAAATCGACGAGGAATTCTTCCACGATCACTCCTTCTTCCAAACTAGTATAAAAATTTCTCCCACTGTCTTTGAGAGGTATGGGACTATGAGCTTGATGACTTATCTCGTGCTCTACTCTATGAGGCTCATTCTCATTTTGAGTTTTTTTTTTTTCACTAGTGGAATTTAGTAGAACTTCATTATCTTCGGAGACCTGTTGATGTAACACATCTCCCTCATTTCCTAAAGATACTTGTATTTCACTAATCGAATTTAGAAGAACATCATTATCTTTGGAGACTTGTTAAGGTAACATATCCACCTCATCTCCAAATGATACTTGCATTTCTTGTTGTAACTCATACAACTGAAGGTCTCTCTTAATTTCACCAATACTTGGGAACTCATTCTCAAGAAAATCTACATTGCGTGAGTCCAACTCAGTCATGCCACCATCTGGATGTTCACCAAACATAACATACCCTTTTGAATGTTTTGGGTATCTAATGACCACCATTTTAGTAGCTCTTGGACCAAGCTTTCCATACTTGTGAGTTTGATTATGCACATAGCCAGCCGAACCCCAAGGGCGCAAATGGTCCAAAATGGGTGATTTCCCATTCCACAACTCATATGGAGTGAGTGACACACTTTTACTTGGTACACGATTAAGGATGTATGTTTCCGTAAGCAACGCATCTCCCCAAAATTTAATAGGGAGATTGGCTTGCGCCATCATCGACCTAACCATGTCCAGTAATGTACGATTTCTTCTTTCAGCAACACCATTTTGTTGCGGAGTATAAGGAACCGTAAGTTGCCTTGAAATACCTTTAGTCTCACAGAACTCTTTGAACATATCAGAGAGGTATTCACGTCCCCGATCAGTACGAAGAGTCTTAATTCTTCATTCCTTTTGGTTTTCACAAAACGTTTGAACGTATCAAGTGTTTCGTTTCAATGAGATAATAAGTACACATACCCATAACGTGAATAATCATCTATAAATGTAATAAAATATGTAGCCCCATGACGAGCTTTTATATTTAAAGGCCCACAAATATCAGAATGAATCAGCTCTAAAGGATTTGATACTCTTGATGCCTTATCAAAAGGCTTTTTAGTAGCTTTTCCAGCTAGACAAGGTTCACATTTAGTCAATTTAACTTTAGTTAATTGTCCCAAATGTCCTTCTCTAGCTAGTCTTGACATTCTATCTTGACCAATATGACCAAGTCGCGTATGCCATTTAACAGATTCAGAATCAACATTATAAAATGAAGCAAAAACGTGTGATGAGTCATTATAACTTTCATCCAAGTCAAGAACAAAGAAACCATTCTTTAAAATACCATGTCTGAATAAATTGTCATGATACAAAATGTCCAAACCGCTAGTATTGAAGTTAAAGGAAAAACCAAGTTTTAACAAGGAAACAACTGAAAGTAAACAACTTCGCACCCCGGGTGCATAGAGAGTATCATGCAGGAGTAGTGTATTCCCACCATGGAGTTTAAGTTGGTATGTTCCTACCCCAAGGACATCTTCCTCACTCCCATTTCCTAACATGACAGTTTGAGTGCCAATAGAAAACCGGTGGAACTCCACAAATCCTGATCTTTCATGAACTATGTGCTTGCTTACTTCCGTATCTATAATCCAATTAGGAATAAAATTAGCAACTAATGCATGAAAACAAACAAATAGTTCAAAAGAGTTGGTGGTAGAAGGTACCTTCTTCGGCTCAGCACAATCACGAGTGAAATGACCTTTCTGTCCACAATTATAGCACTTCACACTCGCTATTTTCTTCTCACTTTGGCCATGTGCCATAAGTTGTTTCTTTGATCCACCATTTGATCCAGAAGTTTGAGAAGGATGGGAAAATTTCTTGGCTCGTTTGCGCTTATATTCCTTGGTTTGACCACCATTGGCAACAAATGCAACATTGGAAGGTGCTAACGTTCTCTGACTTTTTACTTCCATTTCAATATGTTTAGCGAGTTCTGAAAATGTTTTTACATTCTCGCTATGAGCCATGAGGAGCTTGAAGTTCTTCCAATTCTCAGAATCATTTGGAAGTGAACGAACCACATTTAGAACTTGCTCCTCCTCAGATACATCTCGTCCCGCAACTTTCAGGTCACGTATCATGGCACTCATGGCACGCAAATGTTCGGCAACAGAGTGTTTGAGATCCATATTGTAATCCATCCACTTTAAGTTCAAGGCACGGAGCCTAGTAGCCAAAGTTTGCCTGAAGGTGACCTTAAGCTTGTCCCACATGTCTTTAGCCGTGAGACAATTCTCAAACTCTCCAACAAGTTCATTATGCATGCAATACAACATAGTATAGCGTGCAAAACAATCCTTTTTGGACCACGTATGATAGGTTGTCAATTCTTCCTTGTACTGCCGCACTAGCAATATCCTTTGGCTCAATCACAGTAGTGGAAAAAGTTTGCAAAACCTCGCGTTCATTAAGAAGATACTGAATCTTCCTATGCCAGATGTCATAATTGGTATCATCTAGCTTTTCATTGGAGGACAAATCTCCAATCATAAATTTAGTTTTCATCTACAAGTATATGAAATGGATTTTAGACATGAGGTCAATATAATTAAATTATCATTTTTATTTTTATTTATGCCATGAGTTCGAAAATTTCGCCAAGCTCATAATCATCACAAATAACACAAACAAGAATAAATATAATTTAATTAACATAAAAAATATTCATTTATTCCTGTTATTGTTTAACAAATAAACAAAAATATAAACATCACAAAGATATTTAATTCCATAACATGAATAACATATATTCATGTATCATATTAAATAATTACCTAAATATCACTTAGATATTTTAAATAATAACTAGGATAAACAATATTACTAAAATATTATTTATATTTTTCATCATAATAACAAGTATTATGTCAATTTCGAAAGGATTTTTTTTTAATGGTAAACATGAACACCATATAAATATTTAAAAACCATAATAATAACAAATATTATTATTAATCAAAGAATATGAAAAAAGAAGACATAATAAAGAGATTGGTAAAATAGTTTTTTTTTTCTTAATCTCTTTATGCCATTTTCATGATCACAGATTCATGAATGACACTCATTCTATATTTAACACTTAGTTAATCAATAGAATGAATTTTATGTAACAAATACATAAATATATGCGTTTATAAAAAAATACGTCGGAGAAATAAACGGGCTCTGATACCACTGTTAGTGGTTTTATATAACACATATATAAATATATATAGGACTAACCTTTATGTAGCGGAAGCGAAAATGTGCCCGTATCTTTTATCCAACGGCTACGAGAGTCGTCGGTATCTTCATCGTTCCAAAACCTGAGCCGCCTTGATGGTTTCGGCTCAACAAGAGAAAAACACTATATAAAGATTATGTATATGTCTCTAACCATTTTCTTGTCTCGTACGTTCATTTTTCAAGATGCACAAAACATCATATTTATAGTTGCATTCATAAAACTACACACTAAATGAAGCCTTTAATCTCCACTTCATAACTCCATACATAATGGATGTGAGTAACAACTCCACCATTAAGTGGATGTTACAAATTAATGCAACATAACTTCAATTAAATAAAATATCTCTTTTTAAAACTAAGTATAAAATTTTACAATAAGTTTGGTATAATAAACGTTGTTGTACTAGTACTGGATAATTATGAATTGCAAATTCTAGAATAAAACTTATTTAAAATAATGATATATATATATATAGAGTTAGGATCATATGAGAATGGTGCCATAGGAAAGAAATAAGAATGATTTTGGACCATTGGATACATCATACCAATGGTCATGATCAAGTCAACATTTAATAAATAATGGTCAATCATTAATGGCAGTCTAATAAATAAATAAATATATATAAGTCAAATTTACAGATTTACCACTAATTAAGGGTAATTTAGAAATTTGCATCAAACACACCATGAGGGACCCACCACCTCACACATTAACCCTACACCCCTCCCACCCACCCGTCACTCACATTATTCACCCACCCACCCTCCCACACACACAAAAACACACACTTCTCCACATACAGAAAACGGCTGCTGCCTCCTCAGCGGCGGAGCACCGCCGCCGCTTCTCTGCAGCCCATCGCCGGAGACGCACGCGTCCATCGGCGGAAACTGGCCCGTCACCTGTATAGATCCGCCTCATGCGGCTTCCCCCAGCCGACTCCGGCAATCAACCACCATCTCTATTGCTGTCGTGATTGGAGGTATGCGACTCAGAATTTCCCGGCAACAAGCAGCCCCTTCCTCCTCGCCGTCGCCGCCAACATACCAAACCAGCCCGCCATCTGCGATATCCAATTCGCGTGTGTGTGTGTGTGTGTGTGTCGGTGTGTTTGGGTGATGGTGTCTATATGTATAGGACGTCGATTGACGGACGGGCGGCTGCGAGATGACGGCGGAGGAGAATCGACGGCGGCGGCGATGACCCGTGGTGGATGATTTTTTCTATTATTTTCCCTTTTTTTTGTTTGATTGAGGACTGCTGGGTTGACCGGGACTTTGGCGATGAGTACAACGGTGGAGGCGAAGGCGGAGGCAGAGGCGGCGGCGGCGAAACTGGCCTGAGCAGCGGAGTGTTAATTTTTGTAAGATGGTGGGGTTCTTTTATGAGAATTTGATATAGTTTAGGGATTTTATTGCAAATTGTAAATCTTATTGTATTTCAATTTAGTTTGTGGTCAATATGTAATATAATAAAATTTTAGTACTTGCACAACAATGTTACATAAGTTGCACATTACCGTGAAAGACATTGCACAATACCGTGTAAAAAATTGCACATAAAAAATGTACATATAATAAAAATTTTGCACATTACTGTAAGACATTGCAGAAAAAAAAACACCATATTTTGATGAAATCATAATTTCATATGCCTATACATATAAAAAGGTCACAAATTTATCAAAAAGCCACTTCAGTTAGGTTATTTATTAGTTAGTCTCGTCAAATTGATCAATTTAAATGTCAAAACGGATATATTCGTGCCGAAATTCGAACAAGCAAACTTACCGAACTCTTGTCCCCAATGCAAATTAATGTTGAACCGACATAGCGGTTAACCGGTATGTCCCAAAATAAATTATTATTTGTATTATAAAAAATTATATTTAATTTTTTTTTAAAAAAAAATCAATACTTTATATTATGCTTGTTTAGAAAAAAATAATGCTTGTGTAAACAACATATAATGTGTAACTTGACAATTATCAATGTGCAATTCATATATCACTATGGTGCATTCGCAAATACATTAATGTGCAATCTGTGTAACACAACGGTGCAATACTATAATCACTAAGATTCTTTTTATTTTTTATTTATTTTTTTGTTCATTTATTCTATAATCACTAATATTCATTTTTTGTTTATTGTGCATTATTGAATACATCAATGTGCATTTAATATAATACTAATGTGCATTTAGTATAATGCTCTTACATACATTGTACACTTTCTTATAATTAATATGGTTTTACTAGAGTTTTTATTATTTACAGATTTACCCCCACACTCAATTGCAATATAATTAAAATTTTTAAAATTGCACTTAAAACCCTTGAAATGACCTAATTTTCAATATGAAGCCCCTGATCAAATGCCAGGTTCTGGCCGACCACCACCCACGCCCCCGCCGTCCCGATCACGGGAGGTTGCCGACCAAAGCCTCCTGGTTCCGCCGTCGTTCAGGGTCGAGTAAACCGATGTCCCCCATGGCTGGAGCTGATTGGAGTTTCACGACCGACTACCACGACCGACGTTCTTGCCGCCGGAAGAGTTGTCCACCCACCTTGTTCATGCCACCGCTGTTTCCCTGGGGAGCAGATGCGACGTTCGACGGCGGGGAGACAGACGGCGGCAGAGGTCGAGACATCGACGGCAGAGGTCGATGGTGCTCTTTGTGTGTGTGTGTGTGTGCGTATGTTGCACGCGACGTGGTGGTTCGCCTGAGGAACGCCGATGTCCGCTACGACTAGTGGTTGTGTGACGGCGATGGGTGGTGTGCCGGTTGGAGGTCGAAGATGATGAGGGCCGACTGTGTTTGTTTCAAAGAAGATGATGCGATGGGCGGCGCATGGTGTATGTATCTGTGTGTATATATTTGTTTGTGTGTTTTTGTGTGTGTATATGTGTGAGAGAGAGAGAGAGAGAAAGTGTGGGTTGGGTACCGTGTAGGTGGCTGGTGTCATGGCTAGTTGGCAGATTTTTGGAATGTGTTGAATATGATGTGTAAAAATACCACAATAAAAGTATAATTTTGACTTTTTTTTAGATGTTGGATCATTTAATCTTATGGCTGAGATTTATTCTCATTTCTTTCCCTAGGAACCATTCTCACCGGAGCGTGACCCTATATATATATATATATTACTCAATTAATATAAAATGTAAAATCCTTCGCTTTCTTACTTATATACTATATATATTGAATTTAGCTCACATCAAAGAGAAGCTTATTTTCTATGATATCTATTCTATTCTTGACTAGACCGTGAGCATATATGAAATCATTTTTTCTTAGTTAACCAAAAAAAAAAAAGAAAAAAAAGATGACATCTTCAATTTCTCTCTTGTAAAGAATCGACCCTAGATCCAACTTTTTTGCATCTCGGCGGTGTCATTTCTCTTCCGCGGCACCCTCCTGCCGGCATTTTTCCGGCTATCTCAGCTCGATTCTGGTGGGTCGTGGTGGATTGGCTTTTTGATGGGCCCTCTCTCCGAGTTCCCGGTGGCTTTGGTAGTGTTGGTATATGTGTCTTAGAGACAATCTTTTTAACGACATATATACATGATCACATTAATAATTATATTAGATTATAATTATGGTATTGCAATTAATTAAATAATTTTTGTTTGTTTGCAATTTATTAATTAATTATTCCCTTGAGT
Organism: Striga hermonthica; assembly: GCA_902706635.1. Taxonomy (NCBI): domain Eukaryota; kingdom Viridiplantae; phylum Streptophyta; class Magnoliopsida; order Lamiales; family Orobanchaceae; genus Striga; species Striga hermonthica. Next base: position 16,918,287 of record CACSLK010000984.1, read on the forward strand.
TAATACTGTCATTATTAGAGTGAGATGTTAATTGATAAAGTATAACTCTCAAATCGCCTTAATCGATGATCATTAAGAAAGAGATATTAATGATATGCGATAGATTGACATGTGGTCTGCATCATATTCTTAGAGAATATAGTATGTCTCACTGCTATGAATAATTGTTATTCGTGATGGGCAGATGGTTACTTTGGAGAGTATTGACATACCTTACCGATAAACCATTTGTTTATGTGTCTATGAGAGTATCGGTGTGTGGAATTGTGTAATAGTCCTTTGACTTGAGGTCAATATGCAATTCATGTATAGAGTGATTTACTTAGACCTAGTCCAACGCTTACCCTTATGGGTAGACACGGGCTCGTGTTGGGTAGATTGCGATATACATGGGATTGGTAGTTGAGCCAAGATAAGATTCATTCCTCGAATATAACTTCGAGAGAACACTCGTTTTCTCTATACTGGGTTGATAAAGTCATTGTCCAATGCACGTGATTATATTTGAAATAGTGTTCAAATACAATTGATAAAATCAACCAGTAAGATGAGATAAAATGATTAAGTTGTTTGGATAGACACACATTCAAGTCCTAAGCTTAATCGAGTGGTTCGTGAATGAAGGGACCGTATCACTATTGAGTTCTACACTAAAGATTTGTTTGCTTTCCATGTAAACATACTTCGTATTTTGAGTTCGTCCTTCGACGCACTCTAGGAGTTTCGTAAGGAATATAAATTAGATTTATGCCAAATATATGAAGGCCTACAGGGTCACACAGTATGCATGCAATCAGTTTTCCGACTAAGAGTGAATCGATAGTGTCAAATATTCAATTAGATTGAATATTTATTTATGAGTAATGAGATTATTTTTTATTTGATGGAAAATATTTAATTAAGTTTAATTAGATTATACTTAATTAATAATGAGGTATTTTTTTTATTTGATAGAAAATATTTAATTGGGTTAAGTTAGATTTATACTTAATTAAAATATTAATTGGATTGGGTCCTATTACCTATTGGGCTATAGGATTTCCTAAGGCCAATAAAATTAGGTTTGACCTAATTATAAATAGGTCATTATCTCATTGTAGTCTTTAACGATCATTAGATGAGAGAAGAAGCGAGACATCGTAAAATAAACACTCTATAGCTTTCTAGATCGAGGATTCCTGGCTTCTTCACCGGATGAGATTCATTCGCGTTAGATCGTGCATCGGAAAATTGGATTGCGTGGATACCATAGTCAAGGGCATAGACGAACAACGATAAGTTGTTTACGTTGATAATTCACGCGATCTAGGATCAAATCGAATAGCTATAGCCGGATCTTCGTTGTTGGTAATGCAATTTTAAAATTCCGCTGCGCGTGCACTGGGTTCGTACGTCGAAAATCCAACAGGTAGCTGGTTGGGGGTGTTCGGCGAGTCGCTAGTTTTCCATGGCCACTGGCTCCGAACGTTGCTTGGGTAGCTTTTTGGGATCGGGTTTCTCGCAGCAAGCTCGTGTCTAGGTCCGATCGGTCTTTGGTATTGGGATTGGTGGGCTATATCGGCAGCGGCAACCTCTT
>CACSLK010000984.1:16932368-16948188 GCA_902706635.1 Striga hermonthica
TAGAACTATCTAAGGGTTAAGTGAAATAGAAATCATGCCATACAGAAGAGTATTTGATTTAAATTCATTCAAAGATAGATGATAGACCTGAAGGGCATAGCCGACCATCTTCGAGAAGGCAGTTATTGTTACATCCTTTCCCTCACGCTCTATCTGAAGAAAATATATGAGCGTTAATTTATCTAATTTTAGATAGAGCAGAGGGAAAGCACAATATACTTTGGCGGTACCTTAGCTTTCCCAATAGGTAGACAGAAACTAGAATCAAGAACTTCTGCCGAGACCGGAAAAGACTCACCATATCTGTAAAACCATAACAGAAATAAACATTGATAGAAAGGTGTATGCCAATATTATGTCACATAAATGAATTTGGATTGACAATGAAAGTTCACTGTACACCGCTTACAGCAATTCATTTTCAAGGAAGACAACAGGGTCTGGATCCCTAATAGCAGCTTTAAGAAGCCCACGAGCATCTTCTGAAGAATAAGGGGCCAGTACTTTTAATCCTGGAATGGCGCCGTACCATGCTGCATAGCACTGGAAAGAATAAAAGCTCAGTTACAATGAGAACGTCTGCCAGTAAATCCCACAAGGGTTTATTTCCTTTCATCCAGAAATCCCTCATGGTGACAACCAAAACATTAATTGTTCAAGGTCATGTGAACATTTAATTTTCTAATGCATCATAATTCTCTAACTCAAGAGACCTTTGTTTAGGCGGGGTAGAGGTATTTCCTACACATTGATGCTCGGGAAAAATATTATGGTTGAACTTGTTAGAATGATGTTCCAATGTTACTAAAACAACCATTTGGTAGCTTGCATCTTTCTTGATAGTGTAGCTTAGAAGGTCATGAATTGCACGTGCTTTCTTAGACGATCTTCACTGAGGGAAATAATTAAAAAATATTTATCGACTGACACCACTCGAAGGCATGATAACATAACACATCCACCATCCACAGCAGATTTTGTTGATTCGCTATCCTATCACTGAAACTAGTCATCTGCTAGTTGGTAAATACAAAACAGCTGCCATTGAGATCGAAAACTACTCGCCCGACAGCAATCTGTGGCAATGTAGAATAAATACTCGATCTAAAATTAGCTTTGTGTTCAGGCAATGAAGTAATAAAGGGTGCACGGACAGATGATCCATGAGCTGATACCAACGAATAACAAGTCCAGCAAATGAATTCATGGAGACTCTTGATCATTTTGATTCCCATATCAATGAAAGAGTTACTATTTACTAAAAGTAAGTCACTCAGTAGGTCTACAGTATATTGTGGTCAAATCCATACCTGAGAATGTTGAGCACCCACACCAGCAGCAGCACCATTTGGCCCTCTGAAAACAATAGGTACCGATATCTGACCAGCAGACATGTAATTTGATTTTGCAGCAGAATTTATGATGTGATCAATTGCCTGCAATAAAATTTTAAGGTAACTCTGTATCTGCATATAAAATCAATTACTTGTACTAAAACATACTGAAAAAAACTCTTCATGATCACCATATGTTACTAGAGTTCAAAATGCAACCGAAAAATTCTCCCCAATACCCTCTCTCGATGAATTGCTCTCTTGATGAATTGGTTTTAAACGCTTCTGTATCAAAACTATGAAGTCTAAAAAAGTGAAGCTGGTATGAAATTTGCTTGACAATTGCATGCAAATTGGCCAAAATTGCTTCTCCAAGCTTCCCACTTCCCAGAAAGATAGGATTCCAGGTGTCCCACAATGATAGGCTTGCGGCAATTACATACTCAAGTTTTCAATCCATGTATTCCATATCTTTTATCTTGGATCAGAATAGTGTTTTTATCTAGATTAGCTTTTACAAAACCTAAGTAGACAATGAACAAACAACTACTTAATGATTGAAGAACAAATGAAACATGCACATGCAGTATCTTAACTATATTGACCAGCATTTTTAGTCTGAAACAACTATAGAACTCTTTGTGAGATGAGGGGGGCATCAAATTCTTCTGGCAAGCCCAATAATTTAACCAATACTTTCGACAATAAATCCAATTAAATATTTGTAAGTAAATAATCACGATCATCAAAATAACATGAACAAAACAAAACCAAATAAAGTTGAATGTTTCCCATCGCTTAACTGTGATTCTCTTAAGACTAGATAGAAGATACTCGGTAAACATTTTAATGCAAACTCAAGATCAGAGCTAAATTTCATGAGAAATAGATTTAATGGAACTCCGAAAATTGAATTCATCGATGAAAAGGAAATGTGTCTAAAGGTCCAACCAAAAGCCAAACATTGAAGCTGAGGGAAAGAAATCAAACCTGCATGGAGAAGTTAAAAGTCATAAACTCTACCACAGGTTTCAATCCATAATAAGCAGCACCAACTCCAATTCCAGCAAATCCAGCCTAGAGGAGAAATAAATGGTTCAGCACCAAGTTTTACCACATAACTCAGAAATAAATCACAAGTAAAAGACCAAAGCCAACCTCAGTGATAGGTGTATCGCGGACCCTCTCAGGACCATATTTGTTCAGCAGCCCTTTGGAGATCTAATGAAAATATTTTAAATTAAATCTAGTTTGCCATACAAATATTTCATTATAGTATGGAGGTTGCAGTAGAACTAAAACTCACCTTGTAAGCACCCTGATACTCACCGACCTGTATATGAGCACTAAATAAGTCAACATATATCACGCCATTCAAAAAGAAAATGCATAAGAGATAGCCTTATTCCATCAATAGAAAATTTTGATATTTCCACAGTACCTCTTCCCCCATTAGAAAGACTTTGGGATCAGCGGACATTTCTTCATCAAGTGCTGAATTTAAAGCATCACGCACTGTCATCTGCAACAAATGACAATGGAAAACATAACTTCACCACAACAGAGTACATGTAACATGTAATAGATAAATCACAAATTATTTGCAAAGGCCTAAAGTGAAAAAATGAGGTGCCTCTATTGACTCTTGTACTTTATCAGTCTATCACTCAAGCCTAAACTTTGAAGCCAGCTTTTACATATAACTTCTGCTCCCCAATCAACTCCCGGATCCCAAATCGCACATAGAAAGTTCTCTTAAGAAACAGAAGAATAGCTCTTGCTTGTTGGGTAGTGAGTAAGAGAGTATCAAGCAACAAGGGGTAGGAGTGACTTTATGTCCTTGAAGCCTACCCCTGCCCGTGAGCTTGTGGCGACAAATCAGCGTATAAGATCATGGGAGAATTCAAACACCATAAAAACGCGCTTCAAATCCAAAGGCCCAAGAAGCACAATATTTTCAGGTAATTTAGCCATATCTATTTTGTTTCCCACCATGCAAACATATATCGACATCAAATACAAATCTAAAGGTCCAAGAGGCAAGAAGCACAGAGTTTTCATGTAATTTAGCCACATCTATTGTTTCCCACTACATAAACACAAATCTACATGAAACAAAATTTCCAACTACGATATACAGTCATTACCTCCTTGGCAGAGGAAGAAAAGGCCCTTAACGCAATCGACCGAATTCCTTGTTCCAAACTCTATGAAGCCAACAAGACAATAGAAAACGAAAAAAGAACAAAGAATTTAACAACCCGGTTAAAACCACAACTCAATGGCGATAATTGAATCAGAAAAAGGACATAAAACTTAGAAACCGCCATATTACCGAAGCAAGACTGCCTTTGCAGGCTGCTCTTTGCCTTATAAGCCCCAACATACTTTTTCCCCTCTGTTTTCGGATAACCCCTGATTATCGTCAACAAAGCACAAACAGATCATGAACATACACACATGGGCACATCAATATCAGATCAAATCAAACACGCACAAAATCTATCTCGAAAAATACAACAACTAATATCTACCAAAGCACACAGAAACAAACTTGGACGCAGATTTTGATGCGCAGACAATAAACCCCCCAAACTGATCAAAGAACAAATTATTAAAGGTATAAAATTTTGTGAAATGAACCTGGCTGGTGTTTTCTGTCGGCGTCGAAGCTGTTGAAGAGAGTGTCCAATTTACGAACGGAATTGGAGAGAACGACTATGAATTTCGCTTTGGCGGCCGAGTCAGTCGAGAAGCTTTGGGCTGTTGTACAGCAGATTTGGTCTACCTACTATTCTACTAATCATGTGTAAGGAATTTTATATTTATGAAAGAGTTTAATAAAGATTATTATTCAAAATTAATAAGTGAAGTTGAAGAAATATAACTGAAATATTATTTTTATTAACAATCTAAATATGTAATGGAAGTAATAAATAAATCAACATATTTAATTAAAATAGAAAATTAAAAAGTGAAGTGATGAAAAGAAAATTGAAAATTGAATATATATTTCATTTCCTACTTTTATTACATATTTAGATTAGATTATTAATCGAAATAATATTTAAATAATATATTTCAAAATTCTCTCACTAACTTTTGTAAAATAAAATTTTTTAAACTTTTACATAAATATAACTTATATTGATTAATTTCTTTTTTTTATAATAATTGTTCAATATAGTTAATATATTTGGCATAAAAATGTAAAATACTGATTTGTAAAAAATAATACTATGATTTGCATATTTATGTCAAAAAGTTACATTGAGAAGTTGAATAATAAAGTGGGCTTTAAATTGAGAATAACCTAAAATGTAAAACGAAATGCATACCTAGAATTGATACAACTGCAAAAAATTAGGTCTTGTAATAGAATTTCACCTAACAATTAATACTTAATTATAAAAAATAAAAAGATTTTTTTAATCTCAAATACTTTTAAAATTGTATTATTGTTTACATTCAAAATGATAATCTACTCTTCCACAATTTACCTTATTATATTATAGTAACTCTTTTAATTCATATAGGCGAAATTGCATATAAAAGCACCACATGAGGTTTTGCATTTTAATCTCAACCTTTATATATTAGCAAACACGTACACAATCTTTTGTAGTTTTGCAAATCGAAACACGACTTCCACCTCCAACACCGAAATGCTGACATGCCCCATCGAAATACACATGTGGACCTTGCCTATAAAAGTAAAAAATACAAATAAATAAAATAAATTTCACTGCCCGTACATCCCGCCTAAAATGTGGCTTTTGAAGAACAACAACAATCCCGAATAGATCGGGGAAGAGAGCCATTGCGCTAGTGACTGATTGCTCAAATTGAGAGAAATCAAGTCCGATGTCTCAACTGTCTTCTCCACATAGCGTGATATCACCTCAGATAGCCGGAAGATCGTTCTCGTCCTTGTGAGGAATGTCGTCATAGCCAAAAATTTCAAGCCCTCAGCCATTTGTGTACCGTTAGCACCATGCCGCAGTTGAGAAATGAAATAGACCAAATTAGAGGCAATTTATCTGCTTCTTGTTGCTTTTCGTTCAGCCAACAATTAAATCGTCACGTCGAGAATTGTAGGTTGTTATTGTGTGGGTTGGTAGAGAAATGGAACAATGGTAGATAGGGTTTGGAACAGGAGAGTGAGGGAGGACCTCTTTCGTACTCATTTTTCGCTTTTCACAATAATTGAATCATGGGATGGTGGCGTGTAGAATCAAACATAAATTTCTATTACCAATTGATGACAATATTAACCCCAAAAAGCAACTTAAAGTGAGCGCATTTTTATCCATTCGACATGTAAATCACATAAGAAAAGCGACATCATCTATAATAATTGAAAGATGTTGTTGGATTTCTTCTATTAGAAAGTTTTTTGGGTCATTATTGATTGACTTGCTAATAAAGGAAATTCTAAAATTAATTCAAATATAAACATGTTTGATTTTTGGTCTCTATTGATATTTTGTTGTTACAGATTCTGTTTCCATATTTCAAGGGTCTAGTTTTTATTTACAATTTTTAATGAAGTAGAAATTCAAAATTTAATCCAAACTTTATTGGTATTTAATTGTTTTAGATTTTGTTTCCATATTTCAAGGCCATATTTTTTTTTTACAATTTTTAGTTATGTAAACATTCTGAAATTAACTTTCATGTAATCGTGTTGGGTTCTGGACTCTATTGATATTTAGTTTTAACAGATTCAAATTCATATTTTACGTGTCCTTTTTTTTACAATTTTGAACGAAAATCTAAAAGATAACAGCTTTTATTTCCTATTTTACTTGTCAATGATAAAATATGTGCCCATTTAAAAATATAAAATTTCAAAACATTTCCATAACTAGATTATCTATTTGAAACTTTTTAAAATAGAATAATTATTTGTTTTCTTATTCTACTGATGAAACAAAAATTTGTGCCAACTTTTAAAAACGAAAATTAGAAATGGCAACTAATAGTTAGGTTTTTATTGAAGTATTAATATGAAATAATTTTATTTTTTTCTACATATGAAAAGAAAACTTGCCCCAATCTAAAAAAAAACAAAAACAAAAACAATTAGATGAATCTTTGAATCAATTTGAAACATTCATCTAAATAATTTGGAAAATAACATCATACTTTGTACAGGTCTCTTCCATACATATGGATATATATATATATATATATATATATATATATATCATTAGAAAGACATCACAAAGGATTATAATGCAACATGATTCCTAAAACTAGATAAATAAAAAAAAAAAAATCAACAAGCACATACTTTAAACGATTTAGAAATAAAAAAATCATACAATTAGGTACAATTTGTGCCCAATTATTTAAATAAAATACAGATTGTATGGTAATTATACACCTTTATACTGTTAACAAAAACTATAAGGCCTTGATTGTTTACGGATTAATTTGTTGAAAGTGAAATAACTGAGGAAATTGAGTTAATTGGGCTTGTGTACCAAAATATTTCAGCCTATTCAATTTCAGTGGCAGGCCCACAAATACAGCTGTTGCCCCCCACATTAACTTGATCTGTATTATTAAATTAAATATCACCAACCATTCTGACAAAAAGCTCTAGCACGTCATTTCAATATTGAAACTCAAGAAGCCATCTCCTTCAATAAAATGTCCTCTTTTGTGAACGAAAAAACCATGAACTCTTCCCCAGATCTGTCTCTCCGCAACTCCATCCCACCTGTTCTGTCGTTGGAGGACCCGCTGGAGAGGACCGATCCGCACACCGAAAGCACCGGCAGTGTGTCGGTGAATTCTCCGGTAAAAAAAACGAAACGAAGAAGAAAAGTTTGTTGGTTTCAATTTGTGAAATTTCTGTACATTTTTTGTTCTTATAACTGAATTTAAGTGCCTTCAACTACCCGAAAATGTAGAAAAGGGATTCTGATTTGGTGTGCTTATATAAATTAAAATTCATAATTTTTTAGGGATTGCATATTTTTTGCGAATTGTGTATCTTGTCTGGTTTACTTAAATGAAAGTACATAATTATATTTTACTAATTAGGGATTTCACCTGTTATTATTGTTGCTAAAAAAATTGGATGTTGGGACCTTTTGTTTCATTTATGCTTTTCCACTGTCGGGCCTGCTGAGATGATGATTCTTTCGTAATGATTGAATTACGTGCTTAAAGGCCCGCTGGTGGTGTCTCGTGCAAGTCGATTTGTATGGGGTTGATGCGTTTATTTGTTTCCTTTTTTTTCTCCTATTATGTTTGCTTCTTGTTTGTTTCCTATTATGTTTGCTGTGAGTAGATGTTTCCTGATATAGGATATTATATACTCCAAGATAAACCGGTCCACCGAACTGGTTTAGAGAGTCATACCATGAAGGAATCGAGCCAGGTGAGAAGAAGATCGAGCAAAATAACTTATCGACCAGTCAAACAGTCGACCAATCCATCGCTCGACCAAACAAACGATCGAGCAATCTTATCGACCTCAGCAGGTCGAGCATCTCGCGGACTCAACACTCAACAGATCGGCCTAGTCACAGGCGCGTGTAAGAGCTTCTAACTGAATTCCAGGAGAATATTTACCCCATGTGCAGGAGGACACGTGTCGAGAATGTATTGGGTGATAGCGATAACCACCTCTGACAGCTCCCAACGCCCTGCGCCACCTCTGACATGCGCGCGGCGTGTCAGAGTACGGACGGGCAGCCAGCTCATCCTTATCCGGGCAGCTATTAGGGCAGGTATCTCACCCCTATAAAAAGGGGATGAGCCTTTCTCCCTTAACACATTCTATTAATTCTTCACTTCAGTATACTCATACACATACTGACTTAAGCATCGGAGGCTCTTCACCGGACACAACCCCCGGTGTGAGAGTTACTTGCAGGTTTCCGGCGTTCTACCGGCGAGGACAAAGATCGATCCGTTCCAAACCGGATAAGGACGCTTACACTTGCATTATTTCCTATTATCTCAGAGTTGTGTGTGGTGAAACATTATAGATGTCGACGTCGGCTGAAGACGGGTTAACGCAATCTAAAGAAGGAGAAGCAAAGTGGCCTCCGGAGAATGAGGCCCGGTTAATATCGTTGATGTTGGACGAAGTCATCTTGGGAAAGTGCATCAACCAGAAGTTCAAAAGAAGCAATTAGATGGATATTCAAAAAGCATTGAACAAAGCGTGTGGTCCACAATATTATTACGAGATAACACAAATCACGAGCAAGCATGATCGGTTGAAAGTGAAGTGGCATCGGTTCCACAATATGCTGCATAATACAACTGAGTTCATCTGGAATTCGGAGACTGGGAAGTTCACGGATGTTGATGAAGTTTGGAGCCGGTGGTTCGCGGTTAGTTCATTTGTTCCATCTGTTTCTATTTTTGTTTGTTGTGACTAGTTGTACTTTCACCTTCAGTTGAATTTTTTAAATTATTTGCATACATTGAAACTGTGGTTAACCTGATGCCTTGACAAAAATATTTTTGGTTTCTTTTGTTTGTTACATTTTATTAAAAAAAATATTTGCATAAATTGAAACTGTGGTTATCTTGGTGCCTTAACAGAAATATTTTCGGTTTCCTTTTTTATTTGTTACATTTGATTAACAAAATAAAAATATTTGCATAAATTGAAACTGTATCCTGGTGACAAAAATATTTTTGGTTTCCTTTCTTTGTTTACATTTCATTAGAAAAAAAAAAAAAAAACTTATGGGTCTACGGTTTTCCAAAAACAGGTGCGTCTAAAGGACAAGGAGATGAAGAGGATGGCTTGCGTGCACTATCGTGAGTTGACCACAATTTTTATCGAAAACACGGCAACTGGTAGCGGTGCAAGGGAATCTACACAGCCACCCGAAGGAACAAGCAGACGTCGTAGAACCAACACCGCAGTGACGGCCAACTTCTTGTTTCCCGATGAGTTAAGTGATGAGCCAATGAACACCCCGGATAGTGACAGGTGCACTCGTCGCCGTCAAGGGTCTACTTCCAAATTCGACAATGCCATGAATTCTATTACTGAATCAAGCCGCACAATCCAGCAAAACGTGCGTCTACCAGTTGATCAAACAAGCCTCCAACATGCTGTAAAGGTGTTGGAGTCCTTGCTTGGTGTTCTTGTGCCGGTTCGAAAGGTCGCTTGGAGGAAGTTTCATGACCCGTGTAGCCTTTACACATTTCTTGGAATGGAAATGGAAGAAAACCGGCGTGCCCTTCTAGATATGTGGATGGATGAAGAAGGCCATTAGGGCTGATGTTTATTGCCCTGCAAACTATTTCATAATTTCAGTGGAACTAATACCTGCTACTTTGAACCTTGATGAATTTGTGTGTTTTTTTTTCTTGTTTTTTTTTGTATGAATTTGTTCTGACATTGATTATTTTTCTACATCATATTATCCGACTTGTTATTTCAGTTTGGTCATTGATGTGTTTTTATCATTTACAAAAATATTTGATTTTGAAAAGTAGTTCCCACAAATTCTCCATTTGTAGGATGTCGCACATTGATGAAGATGAGGATTACGATGATGTTGAAAATGATGCCGGTGGACAATTAAACGACAACATGGATGAAGATTTCAACGCTGTTGTTCAGTCGTCTCATTTATCTCGTTTGCAACAATATGCTAATATGCTGGAGTTTCAACGCCAACAACTTATGCATGTTCATGAAGCATTTCAGTTTAATCCGCCTATGACACGAATCCGGTATAGGCATTCCACGTACAATGGGGAGGACTGGATTAGTGAACTCCTCATGGGGCACGATGGAAAATTCTACGATGCAATGGGTATGGACAAAAAAGTTTTCAAATTGCTTTGCAAAGAAATAAAACAGACGGGTTGTCATGGTGATGCAATACAACAAAAGGTCCGCATCCAAGAAAGTGTTGCGGTGTTCTTGCATACGATAAAAGGACACCAAAGACATCGACACGCTGCGGAGACATTTCGACGATCTACAGAGACGATTAGTAATCATGTACATATCATGATCACTGCCCTTCGCACACTGGCTCCCAAATACATACGTCCTCCGAATTTTACTCGTGTTCCTCAATGGATACAAAAGAATCGATATCTATATCCATACTTTAAGGTGAAACGCATAATCAGATTGTATTTCATGAATCACCTCAACAATTTATGACATGTTTTCTCTTACCTCAGGATTGCATCGGTGCCATCGACGGAACCATCATACCGGCTTGGATTCCTGAAGAAGATCATGGGAAATACAGATGTCGAAAAGGTCACTTGTCCCAAAACGCTATGGTTGCGTGCGATTGCAAATTCATTTACGTTTTAGCGGGATGAGAAGGCAGTGCAAATGATGCTCGTATTTTTGGTGAAACATTGACAGACCCCACAAATACTTTCTCGTGGCCACCAGAGGGTATGTCTTTATTTTTCTTCCCCCTTTCGTATATATGCGAAGAAAATTTTATTGATAGGGAAGTGAAAATAACATTACTAGATTGGTTCATTAACACAACTACTTTGAATATTAAGAAAATATTATGTGGTCGACTCAGCCTATGCCAATGTCCCGGGATTCCTGTCACCTTACCGTGATGATAGGTACCATCTTCCGGAGTGGATTCGCTCTAATCAAACACCTAAAAATGCGAGAGAGCTCTTTAACAGACGTCATGCCACCGTCCATAATGTGGTCGAACGTAGCTTTGGTATATTGAAAGGTAAGTTCCCCATTATAAAAGGCCTAATGCCAAACTACACGACTGAGTTCCAAACAAACATATTTATCGCATGTTGTGTTGTACACAATTTCATCCTTGAGCACCAAAAGTTCGAGAACGTATCGCCGGCCATTCTAAAACCGGATTACATAACAGAACCAGATGAAGATGATCATACAACGCCTTTGATGACAACTTTAGATACCTCTAATGTTGGTGTGCGTGAACAGGCTGGTTTGCGATTCGATTGCTTCCGCCTTATGGGCCGATCAAGGGGGAAGACGTCGGTAGTTGCTATTATGTTTTATTTATTACTAGTGTATCCCAAATTTTAAAGACAACTATTATGGCTTTTAATATTGTTGCGAGACTTTCGACACAAGTATGTCTTGTCTTGTTTCCTAATTAAATTTGGTTAGTAAAATAAAAATGAATACATTCATTAAAAAAACGCGTATTTTATATTGTTTTATGTTTTTATATTTTTCTTTATTAACTCACATAATGAATAATTACAATGTTCTTTGCATGCAAAATTTTTCTATTATATTAAACCGATTATGTTCTAATTTAGAAGTAAATTTCAACCACAACTATAATGCACTTTATTTTAAAATTTGTCACCACTCATTTTATTTATTAGTTCATTTTTTAACATTTTACGACACACCTGACAAAAAAGTAGAAGTTCACTTAAAATTAATACATATGAATTGGCTTATTTCGCGTTTCAAATGATATAATAACACAAATTATTTATCAGCACAAACCAAAGCAGATACATTACACAAATTATTTATTAGCATAAAAAATTCATTTACTAATACACATTATACAATAACAATAAAATTTTTTCGTGTAGAGAAAAAAAAATTATTTTATTATTTTTCTTTCAAATAGTTTGTTATACTTATGAATATTATCTATGTAAAATTTTTGAAAGAAATAAAGCCGTTTACGTGGGCCCCGCAAGGTCGCGTATGACTTCGGTTTACCGAGAATCGAGTTGGAACGTGTAGATCATTGAGGCACGATGTCATGCGGGACATTTATAGAGTATTTCGGAGTCCCGAGCATTTATTTACAGAAGTTTTAGTTCACGTAAGCCTATATTAGTAAAATGAGTTGTGTAAATTTTTATTCATATGGTATCATTTTAATATTAAAAAAATACAAAATGAAATTATAATACATCAATAAATATAAAGCACAAAATTATTTAACATAAAAAATAATATTATACAAATTATTTATTTGCATTAAAAATACATTTACTAATACAAATTATACAATAACAATAAAAATTTTTCGTGTACTGAAAAATTTAAAAAAAAAATAATTTATTTTTCTTTCAAATAGTTTGCTATATTTATGAATATTATCTATGTAAAATTTTGACATAAATAAAGCCTTTTACTTGGGTCCCGCAAGGTCTTGTGTGACTTTGGTTTACCGAGAATCGAGTTGGGACGTGTATATCATTTAGGCACGATGTCATGCGGGACATTTATAAAGTATTTCGGAGTTCCGAGCATTTATTTAGAGAAGTTTGTGTTCACGTAAGCCAATATTAATAAAATGAGTTGTGTAAATATTTATTCATATGCTATCATTTTAATATTAGAAAAAATACAATACAAAATTATAATACATCAACAAATAAAAAGTACAAAATTATTAGCATAAAAAAATACATTACACAAATTATTAGCATAAAAGATTCACATTTTCTAATACATAATAAACAAATATGTCATTTGAAATACATACAAGCTTTTTTAGGGTAAATTGCACAAAATCCCCCTGTAATATACTAAATCTGCGCGTTATCCTTCTCTAATTTAAAAAATGCGTTAAACCCCCTTTTATTGTACTTTGGCCAGCATACGTTCCCCAACTTATGTCAGGGTTTTAACACCGTTAAATTTTGGGTGAAAATCCTGTTATGCCCCTGTTACTTGAGAATTCACACCCATCGCTGACCGGAAAAGGGCCTCGTCGCTGACCGGATAGCAGGAGCTGAACCGATCAAGAACGAATTCGGATGTCGGGTCGTCGTTAAGCAGAGCAGCTATTCGAATCAAACCAGAAAAATATGTAAAAATAATGGTGTTCACGTCCGAGCTTAACAAGTCTATGGGGGAAGCGGCGTATAGCAGCCATGTCTGAGAATTATTCAGCTTGAAATTGAATCCGACATGGGTCCAAATTTATAAAACATGAGCTTGATCCAGATGATGTTTTTTGATTGTCCAAATTACTCCACCAGTTTATTGAAATATTTGCCTTATTTTCACCTTCCTTTTCTTCTCTACTTCCAATGCTTGTGCTTCCTGTTTTGCCCTCCATCTGCACTAGCCTCTTCAAATGTATTCAATTAATTAACCAAATAAATTTATACGAAAGAGGAATCCGGAATGGGTCTGCGGGAAGAGGAACGGTTTGGGCCGGGTATGCGGCGGCGACATGGCGGCGGGGATGGGTGGCAGCAGAATTTTAGGGTAAAAATTTGGGGAAGAAGACCACTCAACATTTAAATGGTTGATTTTAAGGGTAAAAAGGTAAATTCCTCGACTTTGGTGTAAAAAATGAAGAAAAAGTTGCATAGCACGCGCGTGCACACCACTTCCGTTATCTTAGACGGTTTAGGGTGTTTCGCGCATGCCAAAGTACAATAGAAGGGGGTTTGACGCATTTTTTAAATTAGAGGAGAATAACGCGCAGATTTAATATATTACAGGGGAATTTGGTGCAATTTACCCAGCTTTTTATGATGGGTCTTATCCACACTGCGTCATGTATGGCAATGCATGTGGTGTCATTTATAATTGTGATAACGTTCACAATATTTTTTATATTCGTTCTTTTGTCCCATGCTATGTATGTACATCATGCAAGACAACAAGAGAGCAGGCTTCTTTTCTTTATCAATGTGCAGAGGGAATGGGCAATAGCGTGTAGGTGTCTCCCTTCATTTTCACATATCATTCAATTGGTGGGACCTTTTAAATAAAAAAGTGTGCTGGGTCGGTCAAAAAGAATGTGTAAAAAAGGTAGAAAAAGTGGAGTGTTTTTCGCGGGAAGTGATAGGATAAATTGATGAGTGAAAAAATATTGAGGGCAAAAAAAAAAAAGAAAAGATTTGGGTTCTATAAAAGGGGTGTGTTCTACAAACATAAAATTCACAACAATTCATCATGGTCTCTCATCCACCCTTTTGTTCATGAGGATGTGGTCGGATGTATCATTTTATGGCTAAAACAAATAAAAATTATAGTAGGTATTTTTATCGGTGCCTAGAAGGACTAAAACACCCAGAGAGCTTTAAATGGGAAAACGAGAGTAATTACTCTTTTCTGCGAGGGAAACTGCTCAAACATATTGTAGTCCTTCGTCCAATTCACAAACTAGCCATCATACCACTTGTGAGTCCAACTACTCAAGCACATCACATGTGCCGACGAACAGTGCTAATGAGACACCGTCACTCCTTGAAGATGCATGCCCATTTTGTGTTTATGGTTATTTGGTGGTCATTAGGTTCTTAATTATTGTAGCACTTATAAAATTTATCATGATGTAATGATTTTCAAATTTTTATTACAGCAAAAATTTTTAATCTGTCGTGTATGTTTTTTTTATTACACACAATATTTATATCCGAGTACATGTTCAGTTCTATTCCACGTTAACCGAACGGATTAATGCATAATACATTTTTGCGATAAGTGACGTACACAACTACATACGTACATTTTTTTGTTTAAAAATTATTATGTATTAATGGAAAACCCGCTAATATGTATTAATTTAATTACATATAATCAATGTGATTATAAATTCATAATTTTACAACTTATTTTACTGCATATGATGATTGATGTGGAAAGAAGAAAAAACAAAAGGGTAAAAATTATAAAAAATTAACACAAAAAAACTCTCCTCCACGTGAATAGGCATGGTCAATGACATAGTGTTGTTCACCACTTTGTACGTACAGGTGTCAACATGCAAATGACATTTTTTTTCTATTTTCATTATCACAAAAAATTTGCGTATATATACATACATGGGTTTCCCTTATTTGTGAAAGCATCACCACAGCAAAACACGTCCGTATCATTTTTTTATTCTTTACAATTATGTGGGGATTATCATTGCCAGATACAAAGGAAGAACATTTTCGATATATACGAGAAGGCTTCTCAAACAAATGGCTTCAACCAGCTGAGGAATCATTTTGTACCATCCTTCTACATTACATCCAGTCAGAAGGGTTAAACATGGAGTTTGACGTATATATGGCATTTGATAGAATATACCGAACTTGCTTGGATGAAATTGGGCAAAATTTGACTTTTGAAAGAATGCTATACCACATTCATGGTATTGAAAGAAAGGTATCGAACTTTTAAATATTTTATGAAACATCCATTGGGTGTCGGCGCTTTTCAAGAAAATTTGATAGGAAAACGGGTCAACTCAAGGGTTAGGCATTGGTTGAAGCTTCCCCACCCGAACAAAGGTACCGTCGAAACGAAGACACATGATCGCTTTCGACATACATGCAAAGACCATTTATCTTGACGAGGACGATCGTGAGGAAGCATTTGAGGTATGCCAATAGTGTACAACAATTCCTTTACTTGTTTTGCCTATTTTATATTTATCAAGTTCTTATATAAATATCTTCTATTATTAGAATGTTTAAATCTCGTTGTAGACATATAAATTTTGAGCCAATAAAATGTCGACAAGTGTCAAATTCTATGT
>CACSLK010000984.1:16964582-16987082 GCA_902706635.1 Striga hermonthica
AAAAAAAAACAAGGGCAGCTACATCGGCCACAAGCTACTAATGTAGCCACTAACAGTAACAAGAAAAAAAAAACGTTTCAACTATAAACCCTCCAAAATCCGAAAAATTGAAGCCCAAAAATAAATGCCCAGTTCTTGGTTACATAGTTCCAGCACAATTTCCAGAATACAATTAGAGACGAAGCAATTCAAACAGAAAAATCGATAATTATCTCGATTAACTACGAACAATTGAGAACTTCACAACAATTGTTCTATGAAGTAAGTATTGCACGATAACCTTAATGGGGGAGTCAGAGATACAATTAAGAACCCTAAAACCATACCTCCTGCTCCTGTTGCGATGGTGAATTTCTGCAGTCTGAAAAATGAGATTTTGGTGCGGCAGAAATGAGAAGTGTGTAGTGAAAGTTTCGAGCAGTTTTACTGCGATGAAATCGACGGTTCAGATTGGGGGAAAAGTCCCACGTGCAAGTGCAGGATTGCTGCAAACGAGTCGAGCAGCTTGCGAGCTGCTCGCGAGCGCTTGAGTCAAAGCTCGGCTCGAGCTCGAGTTTGACCGAACTCAAGTCGAACTCGAGCACGAATTCGAGTCGAGCTCGAGCCATATTTTACATTGTCAAGCGGCTCGAGATATTAAAATTACTAAAATACCCTTGTATATATATGTATTTAATGGTTATTTTACAAAATTGCTTGAAAAAATTCGAACCGAACTCGAGCCGAGCTCGAGCATTTTGAATTCAAGTCGAGCTCGAGCCGAGCTCGAGCTTTTGTATTTTTTTTTCGAGCTCGAGCTCGAGCAGCTAAAAAAAATTCAATCCTGCTCGATAAGGTCAATGCTCGACTCGGCTCGGCTCGTTTGCAGCCCTAGGTACAACGATTATTTTATTTATTTTTGTACAATTTACTCCACATATTTTATTTTTATTTGTTTAAATTAATTGTAATATTAACATATAATTTTAATTTTAATTAAATATATTATTTAAACATATTTAATTATTTTTATTATGATTATGTCAATAAAAAAAGACTACATGGATTTATTTTTACTTTTAATTTTTTTAATGTACATATTAAATTAATTAAATTCTTATTGTCGGATGAAATTACAAATACAATAATTTTAATTAAGTTGATTGCTATATTAATTTTATTGGTGTACATTTGTATAACAAAAATAAAACTTAAAAAAAAAAAAAAAAACAAATGAAGCATTTAGCTTGATGAATAGTTAATCACCCATCTAGTAATACATTATTGCAAACTCTAAAATAGTGGATAGTTATGGCACAACATTGAAAGTATGTTCACGTTATTCTAGGATTGTTATCGAACCAAACCGAACCGAGCTTAGGGTTTTTGAGCGCGAGTTCGACTAATTTTCGAATATTTTCGTGTTCGTTCATTTGTTATTCGAACTAAAAAATTTACATTCGTGTCCGTTTGTTTATTGGTCCGACAAGTTCGTATTCGTTCATTTATATAATCGAAATTGTTCACAAAATGCTCAAACCAACTAAGTTCGACTAGCTCAAATTGTTCGATTAACAAATAACCTTCTCAAACTTTAAGCAAACAACTTGCTCGGGCTTTTACCAAATTTAAACACAAAGTTAAATACGAATTTGGTTATTACTTGAAGTAACAAAAGAAGAATCAAATCAAACAACCAATTCCAACAAATCAAAAAATAAGTCAAGCAACAATTTCAAATTTCAAACTCCAACAAAAGTACAAAACCAAGCACAAATAAATACAAATTAACTCCAACAAAGTACAAGTCATAAAAACAATCAACCAAATATTTAAAACAAACTTTAAATTCCACTTGTTCAAAAAAAAAAAAAATCAAAAATCAAAAATAACAACACAATAAAAGATGAATGAAATGCAACTTCCGATTTTATCAAATTTAACTTTTTCAGCTTCTGATTCTTGAATCATGAATATTTGAATTATGAAAACAAAAGGCAAACCAATCTATATATAAAATGATTAATTACGAATGACTAATTAACTAATCAGATAAAAATGCAAATATAGTTTGAACAACGGTACTCATATTTACCTCATGCATAAAAGACAATGGCAGAGCTCTGAGCCACTCGGGTAGTTCAACTTCTTAAAAAACAATATCTTCATCAGGATCTTAGAAAAAGAAAGTAAGCATATGATAATAATTTTTAAATATTTCTCTTCACAAGACCATAATGTGTTATATTAACCATAATAATGAAAATTAATGAGAAATTCATCATTTTCATATGAAATTTTTTGGGGCCAAATATTTTCTATTTCTTCTTAGCTCAAAAGCTTCACATGAACAGTACAAATAGAGGATGAAGTAGACGATCCCGTACAAACCAGGTGAACTATAAATTGACCAATTATACGCTGCCACACAACTAAAATAAAAGTGCTGCCAAAAGAAAAAAAAAACAACGCATTGACAACTCTATTAAAAAGAGCAACGCCATAACAAACTAAAAATGCATATAAGGTAAATAAAAAATGCAACAAGATAAAAGAGCGTGTCTTCCTCTTATCTTTACATGTTGCATTCACCATGTTTCATTCACCGTGCATGGTGAACTCAATACAACTCAACACCCCTCTTAAGTGGGCAGGAGAGTGATATCACGCATGTCCAACTTGCAAAGGAAACGATGAAAACGGGGCACCAAGAGCTTTAGTGAAGACATCGACCAATTGCAAAAAAAAAAGTGATTAAAAAATTGAATTATAAAATCTTATTAATATATATTTTACATTAATTTGATCTAATTGATAAAGTAAATGATATTTTAAAGTTAAAGGCATTTAGTAAATGGACAAATGAATGAGTGTTATAATATACCAAGTTGGAATAAAGTAACAAATGAATTATTATGTATATGTGTGAATGACTACTTTGCCACCGACGAAATTATATTATTACGGTTGTGCCATCATAAGTTTTCCTATAAATAGGAGCTTCAGTTATAATGAAAATCGTACCAAGAGAACACATTTTCTCTATTCTATCTTTTTTTCTCTATTAGTTTTATAACACGTTATCAACACGAGTCTCTATCCTCTAGGGCCCGACTTGTAATATAACGAGAGTATGCTCTACGGTTATATCTTAGAGATGATCTTCTGTATAAAAAATTTAAGTGTTACAAATCGTTATTTCCTCCAAGCAATTTTGAGACGATCTTCCGTATAAGAAATCTAAGTGTTACAAATCGTTATTTTCTCCAAGCAATTTTTTTTATCACTAATGGGGGAGCTCCTAAATTTTCATACTCTACCTTTAGCCATTTCAATTACTTTTCTGGCACATGATATGCTTCAATTCAATTGACACCATCATAATCAAGAACCATATAAACAAAAACTCTTTTGTTTCCCAAAATGAAAAATGAAAGGGAAGAAGGAAAAGAAAATGAAAAGTGAGAAGGTAGAAAATAAAAAGTGCTCCTCATAGATGCACTGTGTGCAATAAGAATGGTGGTCTTGTTCCACATAAACAGAGTATCTAGAGCTTCATGTGTGATCCGGCTCAAGTCGGACTCAGTAGATGAGCTAGTTTCATCCAACAACAAAATAGGCATAAGAATAGCTCGAGCAATCGCAATCCTTTGCTTCTGGTTGGGTGTTAAATCCATACCCCATGTATCATAAACATGAGACTCATTCATGGTGAGGCCAGATGTAACGCCCAGAATATTAGTTACTATTTATGGAGCTCGACTTTATTTCCATAAATAGTCAGTTTACTAACTTGATGCATTTATTATATTTATTTGCATTAAATTGAATACTTAGTATTAAGCCATGGAGAATTTATTTAAATTTAATTATTAAACTCAAATTTATCTAGCCCAATTATCGGTTATATTTTAAAAACCGAGCCTTGAAATTATCGAAAATTTTATTAAAGCAAATCGAAGCTGAATAATTTAATTATTTGAGTCCAAGTCAATTCTATTTTAGTCCATTTTAAAATCGAGTATGTAGTCAGTTTTAATCCGAGCCAATTATTATTATTTATGTGGACTGACTAATTTAATTAGGCAAAGTTCGATAAATTTAATAAGACCGAGCATTTAATTTCCTAAGTTAATATCTGATTCATATTCGAGCCAAGCGTAGGATTTTTTTAAAGGCCCGGTTTTTAAAGCCCGGTTGTATTAATTGTTATGCCCAATTTTTAGGCCCAAAAGCAAAAGGAAACCCTAGTCTACCCATTCACTATAAATAGAATTTTATCTCCATTCATCCACTTCATCACCTACCTTGAAAGCCCTAGTCAAACACCATCTTCTCCACCTTCACCTCAATTTCCGGCCAGTCACCGCCGCCGTCCGGTGACCCTCGCATCGGCGAGTCCATGACGCCGCAACCCCTAGCTGAACCAGCCTCAGTCCGCGCCCAAGCCGTCATCCCAGCAAGCTCGCGCACGTCACCTACTCCATCTCACATCGGTTCGCGCGACCCTGTTCCAGCGAGACCTCCGGCCGACAAGCCCATCACGCCGGTTCCACTCCAGCCCAGCGAGCCACGCCACTACTTCTCGCACCTCTGCACCTCACCACAGCAAGCTCGCGACCAAGCCACCCATGGCTCGTCGCCGTGCAACCAGCGACCACCAGGCGAGTCGACCGTCCCAGCTCACCTCCCCGCCGCCATTCATCGCGCCTAGCTCCTGCGTCCTCAAGTCCAGCTCCGGTTCGCGTCTCCTCCTCACTGGTGAGCCGCCTCCGCCGTCCACAGTTCGAACTGCGACTGTCCAACCGTGTCCTCGTCGTTCTTAGCTCGCCCAAACCATCGAGTCCGCGTCTCCTGAGCCACGCGACCGAGTTCGGCCCGATTCCAGCAAGTTCACGCTGGAAAACAGCTCCTCCGTACCAACACCGACCGGTTTCATGACCAGCGAGCCACCCTCGGCCTCAACGACCCGGTTCGCGCCTGAACCGGCTCAGCCAGCCTCCAACTTGCCCGACTCAGCGAGTCAACTCATGTGACTCGCCCCCAACTCAGCCCAGTCAACTCGAACAGAGTTGACCCCCTCTATTTTGACTCTGGTTCGACCCGTTTGAGAAACACCGACCCGATTTTGTTTCACCGATCATTTTTCTTTAGTTTTATCGACTTTTCGACCTCCGATTTGAGCCCGGTTAAGGTACTTTAGCTTGAATCCTTCTCCAAATGGCTTAGTTATGATTGATGGATAATTATAAAATGTGAAATTGATGCTTTGCGTTAAACTTTAATTATGGGGAATTTTACGAGCTTGGTACGATCAATTTTTCGATCTCTTGGTATACAAATGATAAAATAATAATTTAAATTTGATAAATCGTAATAAATTGTCTTGAGGCTTAAGTGCGAATTTGATAAGATTTGGTGTTCGTTGGATATACGAATAAAGCGTTTTAATGTGTTGACCGGTTGAAGCGATTACTAGTTGAATGAGTTATGAGTTAATTTTGGACTTGATATTTTGACCGTAGATCACGTATATATGAGGATGTTATGTTTCGAATTTCGTGAATTTTAGATATCATTTGACTTAGATTAAAAATCGAGACTTTAGCCGTTAATGCGATAAATATAGAATATTAGTTCGGTAGCGATTTTAGCTGCAGTTGTGGATTATAAATCCATATAAATCACATAAAAATTACGATTTAAATATCGGGCTTAAATGAGTTAGGATTTTCAAGAATAAAAAACCCTAGTTTATCTTGTTCCAATAACTGGGTATTTTTGGATTCGAGTTTAGCCGACCGAACCCTAATACCGTTTGAATAACTTTAGACGTCATAACAACAATTCTTAACGAGTATCGTCGTCTCGCACACGTGACTCACTCTCGTCCGACAGTAGGAGCCGAACCATCGAGTGCGTGCCCGTGCACCGAGTGCGAGTCGAACCACCGAGTGTGTGCCCGTGCACCGAGTCCATCCGTCTACCCTCTACGCGCCATCTCCGTTAGCCGTGGTCCAAGCATGCCCCTGCGTTAGTGATCGTGGCACCGTTTCAAACTCGTGCATCGGCTAAGCCATGTCAGTCGAGTTGGTGTCGACCCGAGTTGCCATGCCAAACCCGGACCACGGTCAAACCAAGCTGCACATAGTCAAGTGAATGATCGACCGGCGCTGAGAGAGTCGTCGATCCAGTTCAGTCAAAACAGTTCGGGCAGTCCGGAAGGTTCGAAGAGAATTTCAGTTCAACCGAATTAGTCCGGGCAGTCCGGACGACTCGAGAAATTTCAGATAGAATTCCATATATATTTTAGATAGAATTTCAGGTATATATATCAGATAGAATCTCAGAGACAGAATTTCAGATATATATTTTAGATAGAATTTCAGGTATATATATCAGATATAATTTCAGAGATAGAATTTCAGATATATATTTCAGATAGAATTTTAGAGATAGAATTTCATATATATATTTCAGATAGATTTAATTCCAGATAGACTTAAGTCTAGTCAGATTGTAGCCCAACCAGATTTAATTTCAGTCAAATCTTAGTTCCAGACTTAGAAATATTCCAAAGGACTCTAGAATGCCTCCAAGACAATAATATTTTCAAAACCAGCTCGTAAATCCCTAAAATGATTTTTAAAGGAGAGTAAACGAACCTAGACAATAAGATATTAAAGATTTGAGTTTTATTCTGAGCCCAGTACTTAGAATATTTCGCTCAATATATTTTGTAGCTTGAGGAGAGTCGAGCCTCCGAGCTACTCATTTCATCATTTTCAGCATTTGCATTCGCCAGTTTCCAGGTGGGGACCATGTACTGTGTATTTCATCGCTTTTAATAATTTACCATGTCTGAGGTCTATACGTGATTAAATTGAAGGACCGAGACGGATGAGTGATCCCGTCTTGGTCAATATTTCAGTATTTCAGTTATGACTTGGATGTGTGTGATTAGGGCTCGTCCTATGTCTGGCGTCCAGATGGGGTGATTAGTGCCATTCCTGGATTTATGTGGGAGGGGACCCCAGAGTGTGCACATGAGTACCGGTTTACCGTGAGTCCCATAGTCAGACTAATTTATTCATATATATGTTGATTTCATATTTTGTTATTAAATGTGCTGAGTATTCAGTGTCGGTCCCGGCGGAGCACCGTTGATTTCCTTTGCGCTCACGCCTCCCCACTACACTATTTTTCAGGTGATGGAGCCCCGCGTGGAGCGTCAGTCAGATGTGGTGGTGGTAATCAGTCAGGATATTTGTGTTATGTTATGTTTTGTATTGTTTGATTTATTTATGCCTTAGTTATGTTTCATTGATTGCTCGTATGCCCTTGATGTTTGAACCTATATTTGCTTTCACGTTCTAGAACTGTATTTCAGAATTTTAGACTAGTATTTCAGGATTTCAGACTAGTATCCAGACTAGTATTTAAGTAGTTCAGAATTTCAGATTAGTATTTAAGTATTTCAGAATTTTAGACCAGTATTTCAGACTATGCATGCTTAAATCCTGAGATGTTCATGGCGCCTTATTAGAATAATGGATTATACTCAGTTGC
This sequence comes from Striga hermonthica, assembly GCA_902706635.1. Classification (NCBI taxonomy): domain Eukaryota; kingdom Viridiplantae; phylum Streptophyta; class Magnoliopsida; order Lamiales; family Orobanchaceae; genus Striga; species Striga hermonthica. The sequence goes on from CACSLK010000984.1 coordinate 16,972,131, forward strand.
ATGCCTAATAGTTTAAAGATATTAAAGATTAAAGATATAAGATTAAAGTTAAGTAACATCCCGCGTATTAAAGTTAAAGTATTTTCGATAAATTAATATGAGTTTTCGAAAATTAAATCAAAGCTTTCCATTTATAGCGTGAAAATTTATTCTGATTTCAGTAAGTTTAGGCGGGGTATTACACCAGATCAAGTGCAACCACGGGCTTATGCAGATCCTCACATTCTTAATAACAAAGTATCTTTGCCTCAAAAGCAAAAGACAAACTTTATAGGTGAAAAATAATAAAAATACTTAAAAGTTGTGATTCATTATCATCTCATACAACAACAACAACATACCCACTATATTTCCAACTGGTTAGGGTCTGGGGGTCAGTTGTACGCTGACCTTACCCTTGTAATTATACAAGGAGGCTGTTTCCGTAGCGACCCAAGGTGCATTGCGTCGTTTGATATATTTTTTTCTAGAAACTTCGCTAATAGAAGAAGCACTAGAATTTAATTGAGCCATTTTGATCTATTCCATTGTTAGCACTATGCCAGGAGAATTGCCAACAATGACTCTTCCAACTCCATTTGCAATGGACAATTTATCATCTCATACATATACTATTTAATAATAATAATATTGAAAATGAAGAAAGGATAAAACTAAAATAAATATTGAACACAACAAAAATGATAGCATTGATTGTGTCTGGCAAGTGCAACACATTAAAAGAAACACATGTACTATAGATAGTGACGTATTAAAACAAATACATGCACTATTGACAATGTGCCGGTAATAACATTTATGGTGTGTTCATGATATATGCATTATGGACAATTTAATATATCAACAAACTATTTTAATAATCCACTAAACTTTGAAATTCAATTTTCTCAAGTACAGAAGGCATATAATATCATAAATAGTATTTTATGACTTGATAATGTTTCATGTAAATAGAAATTCAATTTAAGACCAATATTGACATGGTTTTGTTATCATCCGATTCGGTAATTCGAAGTTATTAGCCTCAAACCATGTTTTAGACGGATTATTACCAACACCGACACGATAAACGATTATTCTGGTTCGCATACCGAACCGACCAAACCATAGAAAACTGAGGTGATCCTCACGCCGAGGTTATCCCAAACCGAAGTCAACATGAACCGAGGTCACCACCTCCTAAACTGGTGAAAAGGCGCCTACACGCCATTTTCACGAACCACGAGCTCTTTCATCATTCAAGTGGGACCCGCTGACAATACCGCCCACCAAAAAGTAGCTTTACGAAAAAGGCATCGCACAAATCCCGATATGTATCCCAAAAAAGTTACTATAAATAGCAAACTCCTAATACTTGTACGGGGATCCCTGAACCAAATATTTTTTAACATGAAACACGATACAACTCACAGAAGCTTTCCACCTCGGTTCACCTCGGACCGGAGCCATCGTTGAGTTTTTATTGCATGTCTTATGTTCAAACCATTAAAATCAATCAATTAAACCTACTTTCAATCGTTGTTAACAATCACATAACAACAGGTTTATCATATTATATGATTATGAAACGTTTGAATTTTTCTATTGTGAAAATTATTTGGTACGTGAACATGCAGATATATGTGGATTAACCCTTGTGATATGAAAGGAAAAAATGTGTGGCTATGTGGATCAACTGTTATATACTGAAAGCTTGGCTTTAGATGATATTAAACTTTTGCCCTTTATGAATGAGAATCATGTTAGATTAAACAAGTTTTATGTTCTGTTGTTTTGCACTTAGATAGAATGAGTCGTCATCCGACGAACCGAATATCATTATATCAGTTACTTACGAAACAAGAATTGTTGTTCATAACCTAGATGAAAATGAACACCTCATCCGAACGGTTATAGTGTCCGGTACAGTTTGTCTTGACTGATTAGTTGCACTAGTACATTTATGTATTGAACAAGATCCCAGAGAGGAGAAGTTCGTTTTATACTAATCGTCGTAAACGAACTATGCCTCGGGTAATTACTGCGTTTTCTTAACCGTAAGATATTAAACATATATATATATATACACAATATATACTATTTTGATTCACATGGATGAGGTTCAGTTAACTGGATTGATAGTCCTACTGTCTTGGGTAATATTGCTGCATGTATGATGTGCTGTTAGAATATTTACGGTCACCATGTACATTTAGTTTGATGAAAAAATAAATTTTCAAGAAAAACTTGAGAAAAACCTCTGGAATCTAATTAATTTAGATTTGGATGATAAACAAGCTATCCAACTTGAACATACAATTCGTTTCTTAGAAATGAATGAGGAACAATGTAACTCAGATTTAGAATTAAATTCTGAAATAAAAAAATATTACAACTTGATGAAAATGATCAGTTTTATCAAATAGAAGAAACTGAAACTGACACTCAGTCAGAATCAGAAATAAACTTCAATGATGAGGAAGAACTTCTAAAATAAAATTTTAGAATGGAGAAACCAGAATCATCTAGAACAAAATATGACCAAGATATGAATATTGATGAATTTGAACGAAAACCATCAGTAACTCCTAGACCACCCTGGTCATCTAACAAAAATACCGGTATTCCTGGTATTGCTGGAGAAGTACATACAACCTCAATTCTAGATTTAGACTGTAAAAAACCTGAAACAATTAAGAAATTAATAGATAAATGGGGACTAGAAATGAGTCTTGTGATTAATCTTAATCCTAGTACTTTCAACACAGCACAGCTTGTGTTAGAACTTGTTGAACATAGAATGTTTGGAAATGCACAAAATTTTATAAAGAGAGTTCAATGGGATACTCAAAATGTAGACTCTGCAGTTATGCTTGAAAGCATTCTATATATACTTTGTTTTTGGACATTGATTGAGTATCAAATGCAGAAATGAAAAATTTTATGGAGCAATCTAAAGCAAAGGTAAGATTAAACAATCTGACACTTTGTGATATTTGTTACAATAACGAAGTTAATTGTGATTTTGAAAAGAATCTTTTCAAAATAGATGTCGGGGAACATCCTGAATACATTAGAATGTATTTAGCAAAAAATCCTATTGTAGGAAATGATGTTTCAAAGAATACGAAACAGCTGAAAATCTTATGAAGTCTAGGTGTTATGCCAAAAGACTCGTGAGAGAGGAAATTGAAAAAAATTGTAATTCTACTACAAAGAAAAAAAAATGAAGAAGTTCAACAGAAACTGTGGTTCTAAAATTTCTGAGAAATCTACAGATTATGGTTGCAAACTATATAAAAGAAAATCTAAGAAAAAATACTCTAGAAAGTATAAGTACCATAAAAGAAAGAAGAGAAAAACTTTTAAACCTGGTAAATATTTTAGGAAGAAACAAAAGTTTCAACCTAAGAAAAACTTTTGTCCAAAAGGAAAATAGAATTTCAGATGTTGGATTTGTCATAGAAGGTTACTATGCAAATGAGTGTCCTAATAGACAAAATTTGAGAAAGTAAAATTTCTCCAGATTGCAGAATCATTTGGTCTTGAACTAATTGAAGAAGAATATTCAGATATAGCAGAAGTCTATGTACTGGAAAAATTGGAAGATGAATCCTCTTCAGGAACATCAAGTACAGAGAACGGTGATACAGAGTGAGGATAACCTCATCAGTATTGCAAACCTGAATTCAATATACATAAAAGGTAAATTGAAATTTACAAGTTATAAACAAATGGAAATGCATTGTTTTATGGATACAGGTGCAAGCCTTTGTTTATCTTCAAAACATATTATTTCTGAAGAACATTGGAAAAATGCTTCCAGAACATTACAAGTAAATATTGCAGATGGAAGTTCAATCTCAATAAATAAAGTTAGTAAAAATTTTAAATATAATGATAGCAGGAGAAATATTTCATATTCCAACTGTTTATCAACAAGAATCAGGAGTGGATTTTTATTCTAGGAAATAATTTATGTCAATTGTATGAACATTTTGTTCAATACACTGATAATGAACCTGTAGGTCCTGTACATATAGAGAAATTGAGAACCACATACAGGGTTGGAAATCCAAGATATTTAGATTCTATGAAGAAGAAATCTAAATCCAAAAATCTTGAACCAGTTCAAATTACTATTGATAAAATATCACTTCTTAAAGAGAGGGGGAAGAGGTTATTAGAGTTTAGGAAAGAAGTGAATATTTTTGTCCTTAATCAACAAAAATTTTCTATAATAGAGAAATTATGGAAAAAAGTTTGTGCAGAAAATCCACTTGATCCTAATACCAAGTATTGGATGAAGGCTTCTATCGAATTGATAGATCCTAAAACTGAAATTGTGGTGAAAGCAATGAGCTATACACCCAAAGATAGAGATGAACTTAATCAACAAGTTCAAGAAATGCTTGACATGAAAGTCATCAGTCCTGTAAGTCTCCTCAAAGATCACCAGCATTTTTGGTAATTAAAATGAAGAATTGTTATTGATTATCGAGAGGTTAATAAGAAAACAATTGGAGATTGTCACAATTTACCAAATAATGATGAACTCTTATATTTATTAAAAGGAAAAACAATGTTTATATCTTTCGATTGTAAATAAGATTTTTGGCAACTCCTTTTAGACAATGAATCTCAATTACTAACAGCCTTTACATGCCCAGTAGGACATTACAAGTTTGTGGTAGTACCTTTTGGTTTAAAACAAGCACCATAATTTTTAAAAGGCATATGAATAATGAATTGAGAAAGTTTGAAAAATTTTATTATGTATATGTTGATCACATTCTTATCTTCAGTGACACAGAACAAGAGCACTAAATGCATGTTGCAGTAGTTTTAAAAGAATGTGACATATTAAGAATAATCCTGTCTGAAAAGAAAACTCAATTATTTAAAACTAAGATTGAATTTTTAGGATTAACAATTGAAGAAGGTTTTCACAAACCACAAAATCATATTGGAACATATCCATAAGTTCCCAGATAAACTTGAAGATAAGAAACATTTAATGCGCTTTTTAGGTGTATTAACTTATGTTTTAGATTATATTCTTAAATTGGCTAGTATAAGGGCTCTTTTACAAGCCAAATTAAAGGAAGATAAAAAATGGTATTGGTCAGAAGCCGATACTAATTACATGAAGAAAATAAAGAAAAACTTAACCAATTTTCCTTTATTATATCTTCCAAAAACAGATGATCAGTTGATCATTGAAACAGATGCATCAAATGCATACTGGGGTTGTGTTTTAAAAGCACTATCTAAAGAAAAAGAGTATATCTGTCGATATGCCTAAGGAAGTTTTAATTCTGCTGAGAAGAATTATCACTCAAATGAAAAGGACTATCTTGCGGTAAAAAAAAAACCATAAAGAAATTCACAATTTATCTTACTCTTTATATATTTATCGTTAGGACAGATAACAAAAACTTCACTTATTTCTTACAAACCAAGATGAAAGGTGATAGTAAACAAGGTAGACTTGTAAGATGGCAAATGTGGCTTAATCAATATGAATTTGATGTGCAGCATATTACAGGAAACAAGAATGTCCTCGCAGTTTTTTTTGTCTCGGGAATTTAACAACCTTTGATAAAATGTTTACAGGATTAAGACTCATCAGAGTACATAACCAATCACATGCGGTGACAATAGGGAGTTGCTTCCTAGGCATGATTTATGCTTGATAAAGCATCATCCATGATGGATGAATTACAACAACTTCAGTTGCAAGAAGGATTTCTGGTCCAAGAACTTGAATTGGTTCGCGCCAAAATCTAATATGTAAGCTTGTTTAAAGCTGAACAAAAAAGCGACTCTAATGTCTCTATTCCAATAATGGAACAAACGAGTAATGTAGCAAGTCTAGCTTGTGAACAAAAAGAGTAAATTTCATCTCCTCTAGATCTTGTAGATCTCGAAGGTGAAACTAGTCCAGAGCAAACGGCTACTGGTAAAGACTCATCAAATCCGTTAATAGCTAGCAACTTGCTAAAAACGCAATAGGCATTAAATTACCAACAACGTCGGATAATTCTGATGGTTTAAATTTCAGACTGAACGGTGGAACCTCTGTTCCTAAACAGATAAAATCACTTGATAGTGATAAAAGAATTCAAATCCCAAATAGAAGAGACACAACAAGGCTACAAGTTGTATTTCTAGTGTTTCACATAAGATGTACAAAAGTTTCTTTGAGGCTCGTATTGCAGCGGATCAGTACTCGAGAATAAATGCAATAGCTCCCCTTGAGCTAATTTGCACAACAGATGGACTTCAGCCCAACACATTTATTGCAGCCTTAAAGAAGCCTAGAAAGCAGAAAAGGCTCCAAACTTCCCAAGAAACAAGAAGCCCAACAAGAAGAACATGTCACTCCGATTCAACTTCCAAAAGGAGGTCTTGAATATTGGATTAACCTAGCCCGAAGCAGTGGTGAAGTGGAAATCTTTACGAATAAATTCTTCACGACAAATGGGAAGGACTTGAGATTTTTTTAATTTTATAAAAAACACAAATCCATAAATGGTAATCGAAGCGTTTGAATATGGGATGGTAAAAACCATATATCCCAGCCAGACCTTGAAGGAACTACAAGAATTACCTCAAAACGTTCTTAAATCAATCAAGGAGTATAGGAAAAAATGTGTTCATGGAGAAAAAGGACATATTCCTATAAATCACTAGTTCAGTACCCATCTGGATTAATGATAAAATTATCCCGACCACATATCTAATAATGATAGGGATTAGTTATGGTGAAAAATTCATTAAACCATAAAATAAACAGTTCAAAGAGGTCAATCTAGATCAAATTGGACTAAATCGTTATGATTCCTTGTCGAAAAAGTCATGGAATTCTACACGGATGATAAAGTGTTTGTGAATTATCAAAACAAAAATTATTTGATATATTCAAAGGCACTAAAGCCAATGACAAGTGATGATGAGAAAAAGATAATTGTATTCCAGAAAAACCTTCTGCAAGATTATTATCATCCAAGAATCTGTGACAAGATCAAGAAGATAAGAGAAGCACGATGAAGTGTTTAGAGTTGTCTAAACTGCCTCTCAACATCCAAGGTGGAACCTACCACTCTGAAAAATGAGTAAAAAAATGAAGATTCCCCAACAACGTCTACTTCAGCCAGCTCAAACGGAGAATAATTGAGTGAGTAATAGGGTAGGTTTGGAAATGCAATAAGGCCATAAGCTTATCGACGAAGTGTGTGGCAAATGCGATTCCACGTCAGGAATGACAAAAACATTTTGTATCGATCCTCATTCCTTAGTCTATAAAATGAGGAGTTACATTTTCAATAGGGGACATCAGAAAATTAGTCCAGAGTCTAGCTTGAAGTTTTTCTTTCTTTCTTCTATGTCCATGTGTGAGTAGTGAAATGTTCCTTCTTAGGAACTCAAGATTATAATCAAAGGCTTGGATGAATAACTAGTGTTCTTACAAGAACCCTTGTAAAAATGTTTGGGTTTGAATAAAAATATCCAGTTTGTTTGAACTCTTGTTAAAGATCATATCCTAGAGGCCGACTTGCTAATCAAAGGGAAGAATTACTAAGGGAGAAAATAGTACATGTGGCACAGGCTTGGAGTCAATCATTCAGACTCATAGGCTTAAAAGCAAACACAGAGGTGTGACATTTATCCAAACTATATAACATTTTACAAAAAGTTCCTTAAATGTTGTAGTTACGTACTAGATAGCTCCATGAGAAGCAGTTTAAAGTTTCTAAGAAATGACTTTTAATTTGCCAAGAAAGTAATTTCAAAATTACTGAGAAAGGTTTTTAAAACCGAAAACTGAACAAATCTTAACTGATAAAAGGAAAAATCTTTTAATAAAAAAAAATTCTTCAAGAAATTATGACTTTTGGTATTGGCCAATAAGTATGATTTATAGGGAGAAAAACACTTTGAAATATCAGCTTAAACAATTAAGAGATCTTCATACCTTGTTAAGAGTTTATTAATGAAGATATGAAGTCTTAGAACTTGAGTATCACAGGGTATCACCTGAAAATAAAATGAATACCATAATAACTCATGATTTCAGACTAAATAATATGATGGCCTTAATTGTTTCTACTCATGAATCAATTAAGAAAGCAGAAAAACAAGCGTCTCTTTTGGGTGCTGCCTAGTCAATAGATTTTGTTTGAGTATTAAAACTCTTGCTTACTATGGAAAACGATGATTTTTGGCAGCTGCTGGTGAGAGTAGTGTTTTCAGATATAAACTGTCTCAAAGCATTAAGAAAGCAAATACTTCGATTAACAGCTAGTTTAAGAGAAGAAGAACAAAACTTGAATAATTATATGCAAGTTTATAGTTCTGCATCTGTAGAAATAAAAATAGCAACTATGAGACCTATATTGAAAATGTCAATACAATGGTTTCTTTCATTCTTGCATTAAATAAGTCTATAAAGAAAGCACAACAACAAAGCTCAGTTCCTATGGCTTAAAATGAGTTACTTAGATAACTTATATAAATTCTGCACGAGAATCAGCCCGTATAAAAATCCTGGTACCAAGGTCATGGATAAAAGAAAAATCTTGTCGGATAATAGATCTTTGATCATATTTTCTGAGTTCATTTTCCAATACGGAATTAAACTTCAGAATGGGGAATACTAGTATTCGTGATCCCATCTTAAGGTGGAGACAACTGGAAAACCTGTTTGGAATATGAATTCCAATACGGATAATGAAAACAAAAATATAGAACAAGATCTATGTTCTAATAGTGATGTTTCATAAATTTCATTTAATGAAAATGAAAAAGGATTTAAAGCCAGTTTGACAATAAAACATGATGTTTTAACTAAGATTCAAAAATCAAAGTTAAATCTAAAAAAAGAAGATGTTTTTAACATTCCAATGTTAAATTTCTTAAAAAGAACAAATGAAATTTTCTATTTGTCAACACGCAAGAATTGCACGTAGACATAAGAGATTTTAGAGGAACCGTATACTTGCATTTAATTACTAAAGCAGAAATACGAAAAAATTTGAAGAAAATTCCATCTGTTATAAGAAATAAACTTTCAACAATTCATCTAGGAGCAATAAAAGTTTTGTTTAAAGCTGAATTTCTAGAAGAGATTGATACTCATATAAAATGACATTAATTGATGATAGAATTAATAACATAAAGGATTGTATCTTAGGAGCAGCAAGAGGAATCTTGCTTATGGTAAGTTTATCCTAAATTTGACATGTCTATTCAAACTGCGAATTTAGATAGAACTTTATATTTTTTTCACCACTTTGAAAGAGAAAATTTAATGAACCATGGAGATAAATTCTTCAGTGTTATATATATTATAAGCTATGCTTTGACTAATAATCACCATAGTATAGATTATAAGAAAAAAATCTTATATTGAACTAGAAGATATCTTTTCAGATATAGGTTTAGTAGAAGAAAAAACCTTCCGTGAGTTAGCACCTTTATAAGAACAATGGACTATTGATATAGCTAAAGGAAAAACTTTGATAGGAAATGAAAATCCTTATGCAAGTTAAGGAAAACTCTTTGTTTATAGGAAATCAAGTAGACTCTCAGTTCAGAGAAACGCTCTCTAGCTGATATGTCGGATAGAATAGATAACTTATCCGGTATGTTAAGACAATTAACTTCGGTATAAAAATCATTTCAGATAACGAAACTACATTCGTTATACTATAGCAAAAATAAAAGTACATTCTTTATTTAAAACAAGTATGTTTTGGACATTTTATTTGTCATATTTTATAAAAAACCAAAAATAAAATGTGGGGTCATTTAAACTAGGGGTGCACAAAGTTCGGTTAACCGAGCCGAACCGAACGAAACCAATTATTTGGTTCGGTTTTTGGTTAACATCTTCTTAAATTTTCGGTTTTTGGTTCGGTTTGGATAATTAAAAGTTTATAATGATATTTTTAATAATATTGAAATAAATTTCATTTTTTGCAAATTGATTTACAAGAAAAAATTAACTTTTAATTAATTAATAACTTACTAAAATAATTATCATAGAACCATATTCTCCGTGCATCACACGGGTACAATACTAGTCATTCTAAAAGTATGATACTAAATCAATCTGTTTTGTGCCATGTCAATACCCTTTCCATGGATAAAAACTACTTAGTTTAAGTGGATTAAGAAAAGTGAATGACAATCTCTATTAATTTTCTATTATATGTAATTTATGTTTTTAGATGAAAACGAATCGCGTTTCATTCCAAAAACTTCTTCATTTACATCAAGAGTATTTTGAATTTCGAAATTAATGATGCAAAGATGGGGTTTTCCAAAAAATCTGAAAAAAGTTATCAAGATTAGTAATTTTAAATTTTTAGGTGGAAATTCAATTACTATTTCAAGTAAGTGCCAAAGATTTTTTATATAGATATATAGTATAGATATAGACATACACATAGTAAACCTAAGAAAGTGCATCGGATAAAATAACAGAGCAGTTGATAAGGAGTAGATTCTTCGTTTCAGTTAATTATTAAAAAAAAAAGATAACGAGTACATGATATTAAATTCATGCAAGTGGATTTCTATTATAACCGAACCGAACCGAAAATTGATTTATATACATATATATACATGTTTTTTATTTATACATATAAGTTATAAAAGCATTAATTTACTTCAATGCTTGATGATTTTCAAGCTTCATTGACCCCTAAAAATGCTTAAGTATTAATTTGCACTCAAAATTAGCTTCGTCATAGTCTAAGTCACGTTTTGGGTCCGAAATTTTTTTTTGAGGAGAATTTAGAATTTATTGAGAAGATTAAAGAAGGTGATAATTTTTTTTTTGGTTGGGATAAATAAACCATCAAATTTTCTACTTAGTCAAAAATTCAAAATTTATAAGATAAATAATTATTTATTGCGATTAACTGAAAATCGAATCGAACCAACCACTAAATTTTTGATTAAAAATGGAACCGAACCGTAAATTTCAGTTCGATTATGATAACCAAATGAGCAATCCCAATTTAAACAAAAAATACTTTGACCAAGTCATTTAAATGAAGAGCCCCATACCAATCCACCAATCCGCGTTACGACCCGAACCTAACTGCTTAACTTACCGCAATGAGGGCACCGGCGCAATCTAGCACCCGCCGGAATATTCCGTGACCAATTTCTCTTCACCCCTACCCTTGGAATCTCTAATCGTTCAATCCCCGCCGCCTCCGCCGCTTGTTCGGATCTCAAATTCATCACCATTTTCCGATGGCGAAGGGAAAAGACGTCGCGGCCATGGAAATCGACGAACAGATTTCCACTGCTTCCGATCAGATCAATAACCCCAAATTCTCTGTCAATGGTACTTAACCTGTAACAATCTTCTTCGTGTTTTGCAGCGAAGAATTTTCTTAATTTTCGCGGTGGTATTTGCAGTGCTGCAGCTCCTGAAATCGGCTCAGATGCAGCATGGATTGCGCTTCGGTGATTATACTCGTTACCGGTATAATTCGATCTTCTTAATGCTCCGTGGTCCTGTGTACACGTCTTGATTAACTATGTTATGCTGTCAGCGGGTTGCGTGTAGATTTCTTTTAAAATGTATTTGTGGGTTTTTTTAGGGGTGAGGGATGAGTTTTAAAAGAAGCTAAAAAGTTGTATTTTATGAGCCTCTTGTATTCAGCTTTCGAACGCTGTTAAGATTTTGATTTTTATGGACGATGTGATTCTGATATCGGAATCTATCCACATTGAGTCTATAGGAGGTATTGCAGTGCACGGCTGAGAAGACTATACAAATCGTTGAAGTTCACGCATGGCCGAGGAAAGTATACAAAGAGAGCTGTCACTGCATCTACAGTGACTGAAGTCAGGTAGCTGCTGTTGCCATTCAGTTTCTTGTTTGTATTAGTATATTTGTGGTCTTTATGTGCTGTTTTTTCTTGTCTGCCCTTACCCTGTTGTAAGGATGTCTCATTTAATTCTTTTTGTATTCATATTTTAAGTAGAGAACTCCAATCTCAGGGGTGCTTCAATTTTCTCACAAATGTTCTGTTTTCTAAAGTGCAGCTATTGTCTCGTAGTTCATCAGTGGTTAGTCGTGTATTTCATTCTTTTGCCCATCTAAAATTAAATGCATGCAAAATTGTTTTCCCCTGATGCATTTAGTCATGCTAACGACGCGAGAGCATTTTTGCAATTCTAGTACTTGGTTTTCAGCACTTGATAGGCTGCCACTCCATACTAGCCGTAGTAGTTCTGATTTTTCTTTTATGGTACATGTTTTATTGACAGCGGGCAAATTATAATGTCTTACCTGTATAGCTAGTTGACGTTCTCAGATTAACTGACCATTGTGGTGGTAAATGTGTGTTAAGGATATCTAAACTCTTCATCTCCCAAAGAAAGTTGACCAACATAATCTGGAACTAACATTGTTGTTTTTGTTCAATACAGAATCGTGCATTGCACGCTACATGAAACTGATATGCTAGCTGAAGATATCTGAACTCTTCATCTTTCAAAGAAAGTGGATTGGGATAATATTCACCTTACATTGACTTTGTTTGATTCTGAATCATGGAATGACATGTTAGACATAGTTTGTGGATTCTTGCTTGGCCCGAGGTGGTCTACCACCTTGTTGTCTTCTTGGCCCACAGGCGACTGTTAATTTTGATGTCTCGTTGATATTATTAACTATTTGACTTGTGCAGTGTGATTTTGTTACCATCTGATATGGACATTGTTTTTTAAATCTAATGGCAGCATTAATATGTTTTTTAAATCTAATGGCAGCATTAATATCTCTACTTATTAACATCAGTCTCACAAATTGTAGCCTACAGTGCCTACTAAATTGTGAGTGAAATTAATTTGTAAATTCTTCGTTGATGTTTGGAAAATTTAAGATTTCATTGTTCATTCTTTGTATTCTCTTGTCTGTGAAATGCATGAAACTAGTGAGAAGAAATGAAGGATAATGGCTTCGACTGGAGTACCTTTCAACAATGTTATGTTTAATTATTTTAAAATGTGAAATTTGCATTTTATGGGTAAACAACTATGGATCCTGGTTAGGTTTCTCCATTTGGTTTTGTATACTGCTGAAAGAGCATGGAGTCATGCTATGGAAAAGAAAACACTACCAGATGGTCCAAATGCACGCCAGAGGGGCTACCTTATCGGAAGGCTAAGGAAGGCAGTTAAATGGGCTTCCATGTTTCAAGAGTTGTGTGCCATCAAGGGTGATTCAAGAACATCGTTGGAAGCAGAGGTATCATTAATAGTTGTTCTTATTGGCTGCTATACCTTACCTTTATGCTTTATCTTTAGTCAGAAAAAAATGTTGTATAGTTCATTCTTTTACCTCTCTTGCTTGTGTAGTGCCGTGAGATTATTTGGTTGTGTTAGCTTGCCAATCTATTCATGGGTTTGGTAATTTCTTTAATTTGTGATCTCATAGAAGTTCTAGTGTATTGTGTCATGCAAAACAAACAAAACAGAAAGCCGGCTTTTCTCTTCCGACTTCGCATCAGGAACTGTCGAATTCAAGGAGCAAAGTGACGTCATTCTCATAAGGCATTTTAAATTGTATTAAGTAATGATATGCAGTGATTTAAGCAGCTTGAAATCTTATGGTAAAAGACTGTTACATGATTTAAGTAAGTTTAGATCAGATGTTATAATAAGCTACTTAACTTTCCAAATCAATTTTGTCACCTCTGTGATGCTGTAGTGAAATATATTTGCAACATGTCTTATGCTATTATTGGTTATGCCTTTGACTTTTGATATTACACTTTTCAACCATACACTTTGGCGATAGCTTTGTCATTTTTCATGGTAAGTGCTTTGAAAAATTCTACTTGTACGAAGCTTGATATATTACCACAATTGGGAGACATTGGCTTGTCAATTGCTAATGTTTTTTGTGGTCTTGTTTAACATTTCATTCTAGTTTACAATCAAGTTAAGTTGACGATTGATTATATTTCCTGATTACTTACAACTTCAGCTCATCATGTTGGTTGCTTGAATCTTATGAAAGTTGTGTCTTATCTACAGGCTTATGCCTCCTATATGAAAGGGAGTTTGCTATTTGAACAAGACCAGAACTGGGATGTTGCCTTGAAGTGTTTTAAAAGTGCTAGGTACAATCTCATTTATTCTTATCAAGAATGGAATGAAATGCGTACTTCATGAAATTGTTTCCTTTTAGTTTTTATAACTGTGCTGCCCTTTGAGTTATAGGTTATTTTCGAAGGCTATCCTTACTCTTTTGCCTATCTGTGTCTAGCTGTTTGACTTTATTCTTTTGACAGGGCTGTTTATGAAGAACTGGGGAAATATGGAGACCTAGAGAACCAAGTTTTGTGCAGAGAGCGGGTAGAGGAACTTGAGCCTAGTATAAGATATTGTCTGCATAAAATTGGGGAGTCAAATTTACAGACTTCTGAACTGGTCCATATCGGAGAAATGGAAGGGCCTGCCCTGGATCTTTTCAAAGCTAAACTGGAGGTGCATCTATCTTATCACAATCATGGCCAGTTTGTAATACAATTGCAGTATGATAGTACTTTGTCAATCAGTAACTTTAGGTACCTTGGCACTATATATCTTTCCGGAGAATGAGATGGCTCTCAATGAGTCTTATGTCTTGGTTTCACTTCAATGGCAGGCTGTTATGGCTGAGGCTCGATCACAGCAGGCTGCATCAATGACTGAATTCCATTGGCTTGGTCATAGATTTCCTGTCTCAAACGCAAAGACTCGGGTGTCCATACTTAAAGGTTAGTTTCTCTAAAAGCTCATTATCATGGTCCGAACTCCTAAGGTGAGTGTGAAAAGTGCTTCCCTGAATTGCTACTTTATTCTTTTGCCTAATTGCCTCTTTTATGTTAACTGAAAGGTGTCCTGAAAAAATTGCACATCATGTCATCACTGCTTCTAAGTTCTATCTACTAACCT
>CACSLK010000984.1:16992082-17017154 GCA_902706635.1 Striga hermonthica
CTTTCCCACCTCACTTCCAGGCAGTGCCCCGGAATCCTATTGTTCTTGACCTCGCCTACAACTCGATTGAGTTCCCATCACTCGATCACAGGATGAAGAAGGAAGTCAAGGGATTCATAAGCAGGCTCTGGAGATGAATCTCCACACATCCATCTTCCAACTATAGAGACCGTTGAAAGCACCGGGACCCAATTTACTGCTGTAATTTATTGTTCTCGTATTTTTTGTTTTTTTTTTTTCATCTGTTTTAAGTCGGATAGAAGACTGTAATTGTAGAACTACAAAATTTTGGGATTTTTTAGACTGTAAAACTACACAAGTGTTGGATAAGGAAAAACCCATGAATTTCTGGATTTATTGGCCTTTTTTAGTTTATACCATAAAATTTTAATGTTGTCGGGGATATCTATCTGACTGATCGAATTTTCAAATATTATAGACTAACGATGACAAAATCAATCCCTTTTCCTTTTTTACTCTGGGTAGAGTTAACTCTATTTCAGAATAGAGTAAGATAAAATATCTTCAACGGTTCACCTTGTATTTTACTCTACATTAAATTTATTACTTTTTATTCAATTTTATTTCAAATAAACTCGAATATTTATATATATATATATATTTAATCTTATATAAATTTTTGTTACCCAAAAAGTAAAAAATATGTTTATGTGTGTTATAATTTTTTATTCTAATGAAGTCTACTTGTTTTATTGTAGTGAACTTGTATTCCTATGATACTATTAAAATTTACAAAATGAAATTAAAAATACATCTATAATTATTTACATAAATGTATATTATTAATAAACTAGACATATGGGTTTATACATATATAATCAGTTGCAAGTATATGATTGATAAAAATATATATAAATACAAAAATATTTTTACCAACATTAATTTATTTCTAAAGCCTTAATCATGTACAATTATTGAAAAAAAGTTATAAATAAATTTGAATGTTTTTTTTTTTTAATAAAATTTGTATTTATGATGTTTGTTAAAATTTGTGTACAATTCTTAATTCATTTGATATCCAATTTAAAAAGACGGTAAAAATATTAACAAAATAAACATAAAATATAAAAAGAAAAAAAAATGAATGTATAAAATTATAGTGTTGGATGAACAGTACATCGCTGAATCCAGCGCAACACTGTTTACTACAATGAAATAGCGATAGCATCTGGCGCGATGTTGGAGAGAATTTGTAGTGTCATGCAATGAAATAAAACAGGGTTGGAAAGCTATTATGTAGGTAGGCAAAAGTCCTTGTAAAATTGAATTGCAACACTTTTCTTATGATTTGAACTACACATCTTTTTCTTTTTTTTTTGCCAGATCGATAGGGGATTATTGTAAACCAAAATACACAAGTGTGCAAATTACAGCCCATAGCTGAATAAAACAGCTAACAACTAAAAACTGGGAGGATAGGTCAGAAGACTGCCTAGAACCTCAGCTAGCCAAGCTAGAATAAAGAAAAAACTAGACTCAAACACAACTGACACAAAACACTAGAATCGCTCCCCACGGAAGAATAGAAACGGTCCCCAAGCGACAATCCCCGCACACAGGCGGCCTCACACATAACTGAGGCCAACGGCCTAAACCAAAAACACCAAACGAACATGACACAGACTCAAAACGGAAAATCAAAATAATAACCTAAACTATATAAGCCCCCCCACAACAAGAAAAATCCACTACAACCCTGCCACTGAGAGATCCACTGAGAGATCCACCCGAAGGGAAAGCAAACCGAGCCAAGCATCGAGATCTAAAACTGCGGAAAGCGCCTAACAAGGTCCGAAACTCAGAACTGAAAGCTTACTCAGGAAGAAGACCTCGCACCGATCATCGGATATCAGCCCCAAACAAGCCACCCCTACCTACCAGCAAAGAAAACCGCCGAGAACCTGAGCCCACGACCATCCCCATCGGTGAGGCCCGCCTTCCAGCCACCAGAACAACCAGCCACCCTCCACACCACCGCTGCGCTGCTTCGGCTAACACCACTAGCCGAAAGCCAGAACAACGGCCTCTCCTGACCCAACACCAGGGCAAAGAGGAAAAGGGCAAAGGGAGGCACATCTCCGACCACCCCCGCGCACCTGCAGCGAGCCGCCCAAGCCATACCTCACCCCGATACCACACCCCAACCAGGAAGCAAAGTAACGGCCTGTGTCCGAGCAACCAAGAGTCGAAACACCAACAGAGCGGCACGTCACACCGGCCACGGCCAAAACAACCAGAAGGCCAATCTTACCAACACCAGGTAAAATTAGAATTGGGGGGAGAAGGGAACCGACCTCAAAACCGACCTCCACCCGGCGGAAGTCAGAAAATGCCGCCCAACCCCCACCATCGATAAAAGGAAACGAGACGACCTGAAATCTGCCGGAGCGACACAACCCGACCAATATTCAGTCCGCCGCGAAATCCCTACCGAGGCGAGAAGCCGGGGGCCCTGACCAGCGGCTACAACGACAAAGGCGAGAGAAATCTCAGCGGAAGGCTACTGAGTAAGACGGTGATGCGGCGCAGAGAGATTAGAGTAAGAGAGAGGCGAGAGTTTTGATAAAAAAAGTATGATTTGTACTTATGTTTGAGTTTGAACTATACATCTCTTACCTACTAAATTTATGTCACATTGATAAACCAAGATAAAAAAAAAAAAAGATAAAATGAAGAAATTTGCCATTTACAGTTTGACAACCACACTCTAAATATTTTTGTGCATATTTTATAAAAAATTCAAATTACCAAATATGTCTAACTGAATTACGACGCCATAATTTATACAAACTTGTAGTGTCGATCAAGTTTTAGAAAAGTGTTGCACTTATTAAGCGTATGTTTCATAGATATAACGTGAATTTCTACATCTATATATATTGAAAGAGGTTGTGGGTGGGCCGCCTACTACTTCATTTCCTCATTCCTAGAGAACTGGAAAAATAGTGGAATTTCCGTCAAATCAATTGTGGAAAGTTGGTAAAAAGCATGGGCAAATCATTTGACTTACCTAATATAGAAATCTGATTCGTATTTTAAATTTTGCATGTATTTTTTTGCTCACGTATTTGATAAAGCCATAGATAATTATTTATGGTCAGTGGTCTATAATTTTGTATGGAGATTCAACAATAAACCCCGTTCCAATTTTAATGTTACAATGAAAATTCAAGTTGAATTCCAAAATTTGGAACGAGATCCTGATAAATTTGTTTAAGAATGTTTAAATCATTTATGGCCTACAAATTTGTTTGGAAACATACTATTAGACAAAATAGTGAAATACTATCACATATATATTTTCCTAACTGCAACGGATCAATGGCTTATTAAAAAATCGGATTGCATATAAATCGGGTTAATTTACGTAAAATTCGGCATGACAATTTTGTAAAAGTAAAAATTATCTTATTTTTTATTAAAAAAATATGTTTACCATAAAATCGGACATTTCGAATTAGGCAAAATACTATAACGTGTATCTTTACATATTGCAGCATATCATGGTTATGAAAAATATAGGATTGCATAATATTGAGTCCAATTTCAAACTAAAAATTAAAATTTAAAATCTCGTATCATTTGGCTTCTATTTTTTTATTTTGGAGTTTATGTTTTAAAACATAAAATATAGTCATATAATATTAATTTGAAATTCAAAATGAAATCGGATTGGAACATCTTAAAAATTTTGGTTTTGTTTATTCATCTGGAATACAAATTTAAAATTGATTGCATACACTTACACAAATTTTCATTTCCTTACCTTAAGTAATTTACAACTTTAAAATTATAAGGCTATATATTATCAAGAAAAACGTTTTACAATATCCGTTATATTTGGCTATGCAATCTTAATAAAACCAATATAAATCATAGCACATATATCTTGCTAAATAATTTAATTGATTTATTTAAGCCTATCTAGAATTGTAATATAATTTGTGGATGTACGTACCAAAAGATCAAACAAATAATGTTGTGTACATGTGTTTAATAATATATAAGTTACATTTTTGTTTTATTTCAATACATGCGTTTTACGATCTTCTAATCATTCAATTATCCAAATATTTAAATGCATAGCTTAATAAAACTAGCTCGTATATCGTACGGCTGTTGGTACACAGATTGGCGCGCAAGGGCAGTTAGAGAATCAAAACTACTCATCAAAATTAGAAAGAAAACCACAAAAAGAAGGGTAGAGTTTGGTTTGCGACAGCCATGGGAGCACCGCATTATATGGTCCCCTTATCTGCCCATTCCCAATTTCCTCCTCCATTTTCGCTCTTCACTTTCAAACTAACCCTTTGTTTTTTCCCCCAATTACCTTTTCCCATCTCTCTCGCATTAATATCCAGTTGATCTTTGCCTGATATTTTCTGTTTGCTATCTTTCTCTGTAATTTTGTCCTTCTTTTACATGGTTTTTGACCTCGATTTTGTTCGCGCGGTGTTGTGATCGTTGATTTTGAATTTCTCGATTGCCTTTTTGGGGATTATTTTCTTCTCATTTTCGGCTTTCCTGGTTAGATATGCTTCGGATTTTAAAGGCGAATGATGATATCGTTTGATCAACTGTGAAAAAAGGTGCTGATTTTTTGTTTCATATGCAAGAGGGAAAGATGTATTTCGCAAGGCTAGACGATTCGCCTATGTTTCGGCAGCAGGTTAACTATTTCTCCGTTCCCAGTTTAATTATTCGATCAAGAGGTCTGCCCAGTTTTGATGCAGATGATCAATTTTATGTTAGAAATTGTGATGGAGCTTTCGATTTATTCAGTTTTATGCGTGGGGATCGTAAGAAAGTAGGGGTTTATTTAACTGTCACTATCATGAAAAATCACTTTTGCTAGCTGGGGAGTTGGGTATTGAGGCTTCATGATTATTCAGAACGCGATAGTTTTGCAGTGAACTTGACATATTTGATTGTCCAGAGTCACTTGGTAGAGCAATTTCCATTAGTCTTGTTGATGCATTCTTGGGTTTTATCCGGCAAGTGGCGATTTGTAGTGATGTATCTTTTGCATGGTGTTAATTCCAGACAAAAGGAAAAAGAGGACAAATTTGCATATGTGCTGTATATAATGAAATGTAAACTGGAAAAGTTGATACCGTACAACTTATGAGTCTGATTAACTGGTGAGATGCGTATTGATGAGAAAAGAAAAAGAAGAAAAAACAAAGATATTGGAAGATGAAAGAAGGGTAGCTGCAAAAAATGGTCATGTGTACATTGGAAGTGCTGCTCTTTGTGAAAAGTGAGTGTAACGTAAACTTGTCTTCAGGGGTAAACTTGGAATGTGAGAGTCAATTCTGGTACTGCCAGTATTTTGCAAGCCGGATGCTATCTTACTGTAATTTATTATTTAAGTAATTACGTAAATTGTGTGGCTGTTTTGTGTTTTGGCAATATTTCCAGAGGTCCTAGTAAATGTATCTATTAACTTCCTTCTATGCATACACATTTAGGAACCAGTATGTTTGCAACTGAAATCTTCAGCCTCAATAAACATGCATCACTTTAATATTTCACATCACCTTGATTAACATGCGCCGTCTTGGATGAACAAGCAGATCCAATTAATGGAAGAAAGTGCAGAAATATTGAGGGACAGAAGTCTTAAGTTTCATAAAGGATGTCGAAAGTACATGTAAGTATTACGGCATGATTTTTCATGTTGCTTCATAGTTTGCTTTGACTACTTATAGTTAATCTTTATTAAATGAAACCTGTCATATTCTTTAAAGCATGAGTCTGACCTTATGTTTTCTTGACCCCCAACTTTGCAGTATCCATGTTTATGTATGTATGTACTATCTGTGTGAGTGTAAATGCACAATTCTGTGAATGTGAATGCAGATATAATAATATCGATTTTGTAGCATTCAAGCAACTGGATACTATTATTCTGCTTTCCGTATTCCAAATTTAGTATAGGTGTTACCTAAGTAAAGCATGTCTGTATTTTTCCTCTAAATTCTATTGTCAGCAAAAAATGAGAATACTACTCATTTGTAACTACCAAATATATATGATAGAGAAACTAGAAGAATTTGCATTTCTGAGTACGTCATTATATCATCCATCCACCGATCCATTTCTTCTTTCATGATTGCATCTTAATTTCTCTTCCTTTATTTGCTCGGGAGTGGAGATAGATGCTTCTTCTGTTCTGCAACATCTTTTTAGCTTGTCCTGGTACTTTGGGTGCACATTCCAAGATTTAAAGGTTGTGGCCTTAAACAGATCTTTGGATTAAATGTTCATGGTTTTACACTGATGTTGTGTTAAAAGATTTTTCTAGCTTAATTTTTTTTTTTTTTGCTACCTTCCTATTTGGAGTTCCTATAGTTGCTGACTTGCTAGGAAAATGGATTAATATCTTAATTTCCTATGCAACAGCTTGTTCTGTAGGCATCGGACGATATCTTATTTTTGCTGCCTTTTCTCCATCTTCCTGTTACTCTCATTGCGAAAAATTGGACATGCCCCTTACTTTCTATTACATTAGTCAAGCCTAAAGGATCATTATTACCATATATTGAGTTTGTGGCCTGGGCTTCCTACCTAATATGATATCGGAACTCGTTCCCACTTTTTTGTAGCTATTTGAGCTACTAAGACCAGTAAAGCCCCAATAATATTTCTTTTCAAGTGTAGCTACAATCACTCAACCCTTGCCAGGAATGAGCTCCTTGTTGTAAGTCTCTTAAGAAGAGCTTGCTCTAGTATTAGTTTAGTTGGAAAGGTTATCCCCGACCCCTTTAGGACTGAAGTGTTTAGCTCATTAGAGGCAAG
Source organism: Striga hermonthica (assembly GCA_902706635.1). Taxonomy (NCBI): domain Eukaryota; kingdom Viridiplantae; phylum Streptophyta; class Magnoliopsida; order Lamiales; family Orobanchaceae; genus Striga; species Striga hermonthica. Next base: position 16,998,905 of record CACSLK010000984.1, read on the forward strand.
ATTATGGTTTATTCGAATATATACCCAATAATTTGTGGGCTGAGCAAACCAAAGGGATTAACATACCAAAGGGTTGCTGAGTAAGAAGGGATTACCTGACATTATTTCGTTTCTTACGTTTCATTGCAAAGAGTATTCTGATATGATAATAGTTTTGTGTATTTATGTATTTTTATATGTTTCTTGCAATTTGGTAATTCCAAACTTTTGTGTACAAGTTACCGATGATAAATTATTAAATAGCAATTTCTTTCCACTAACATTTCTTTATATTTCTGTTTCGATTCACAGTGATGGGCTTGGAGAGGCCTATGATAGAGATATTGCATTTGCAAGTGCACTTGAAACTTTTGCAGGAGGACATCATGATCCTATATCCGTAGCATTTGGAGGTATAGATAACAAGCTTATTTTCTTCCTATCTTAATATGGGGGGCCCTTCAAGATAGAGTTATTGTGTCTTTGCACATGTTCAAAAGCGCGATATCTCTTCCCTATCTAGTTGGCTCAAAATATAGTATTCTCATGGTGATTCAGTTGTTTCTCTTTGACAGTATGTGCTTTGGCACTGGTTAAACATCTAATATGCATGCACTTACGAAAGCCAAGTATTTATGCTCAGTGGTGAGCATGAGCTTTCAGACTTCACCGCCTCTTGAAATTTGTCAAAATTTTGATGTCGCTTCAGGTTTGGGAAGAAACTTGCTCAGATATATAATACCAAGCCAAAAATACTTCAGAATGAAAAAAATTAGTCAAACCTTTTGTGCAAGTAACACCTCTGATTCTGTAGGAAAAAAGAAAAAAAACATTCGTGCTTTAAGATGCAAAATCTTCTTCAATTTGTTACATTCGCCATGAGGAAAATTTCTTTAAGATGGCATAAGTTGTATAGAAATTACGAAGCTGTTACCTTTCTGAGATTGATCAGCTTTGTATTGGGCTCTCTGTCTTTGGAACACAAATGTCTAAATTTCATTCATTATTGAACAAGAGCACGTCTTCTTTGTACTACAAGATACTGATATCATAGTAACTAATTTGACCTGATTTTTGCACGATTTGTTTAGCTCTAGCTTCAAAAGAAAACTACCTGGAAAGGAGAAGCAAAACAAAATTACGTTATCCTACAACATTTCTTTATTTATTTTTTTTTTATAAACCAACAGAAGGAAATTATGTCGGGTTTTGATTAATGCTGCTTCTATTTTTAGGTCCTGATATGGCAAAGTTTGCAATTGCACTGAGAGAAATTGGAACTTACAAGGAAATTCTGCGAGCACAGGTATGATTTTCATCAGTGTTGTTATGAGGTTGTTCATATTGTTTCTTCCGAGAAGGCAAACTAGTAAATCTTTTGACTCACTATTATTTCACCAGTCTATTTGGGTCTTCATAAGATCATTGTTTCTTGGTCACAGGATATCTGCTTATTTTTTCTTCTCAAATTATGTGGGGATATGGTTGTACAAAGTAAATATGATAATTTATATCCTTAGTGACATAATTTTACTAACATTTTCACTTGTATCCCCTAGGTAGAGAATATGCTGAGTGACAAACTCATAGAATTTGCCACTGTTGATCTTCAAGACGTCAAGGTACTTCAAATGAAATGTCTGTTCCATTTTAGATTTTGATTGCTTTCAAATTTTATTATATGAACTATTTCTGCTGACACTGCTTTACCTATATGGCTATATATTACCATCTATATTTTTGAAAGTTTTCTTCTCGGAGATTATTTTCTAACTTGGAAAGTTTTATTGCATGCGGATTTGAATCTTCTTCTTGGGGTTCTTTGAAGTTGGAACCATCTAAGAAAATGGAGACAAATAAAGATCTTTCCTTAAGTTGCAACATGAGCTAATTTCAAATTGGAGGAATTATATTGGAGAAGCTTCTCATATTTATGTCTGAAGCTTCTCGGTGATCAGATAAAAAGGCCTTTTTGCTCCAAAATCAACCATTATCTGATCTTTTATCAGAAAGCCAATTTTTTTAAACACAATCTGCCGTTAAGATTTGGTAAGAATTGGATAGAAGCATCCAAAATTTTAAGTAGAGGCTTAAATTCATCTAGTTTTCACAAGTAGACAAATTGTTTGTTTTTTCACGAAAGCGTTAGATGAAGTATTTCTCGACTTTGTGAACACATCTTCCAAATATAAGTGAAAAGTTTTTGTAATAAAATAAAGGATGTGGAATTAGGTATTTCTGTTGATCGGTTTAGAATTTGCTTCATGTAAATTTGTGTTGAGGGAAGGTGTTGAATGTGCAGGTAAGTTATTTTGTTTTTTCTTATTCATTCTTTTGATTTATTCCACCTCCTTTTGAACTCAAGGGTTTAATAGACATTTCATAAATTTGGGTACATGTGCAGGAAGCCCACAAGCGCTTTGACAAAGCCACTGTTATCTATGACCAGGTATGGACCTATCAATGATGTAGCATTAATTCAGCAGTAAAATAATGCTTCACATTGGCTTTAGTGCTTATATAATGTTCTCCTGTCTGCATAAGATTTTCAAATTTTTAACAGTTATTTCTTCTTCATAAAAACCCTTGAATTAAGTAAACTAAACATTCCATTACATTGCATCTATAAAATTAGAACATTAATTTATATTGTACTATAGTTATGAGTACTGAGAATATTTCTCCTCTGTTCAAATTCATAAAACATGCTGGACTAACTTCGCATTCCAGGTGCGCGATAAGTTTCTTGCTTTGAGGAAGAGTACAAGGATGGACATAGCTACTGCCCTCGAGGAGGTATATGATCACTTTTTCTTTGTAAATTGGATGGATGTATCATTCTCTCTCAGGTGGCTGCAGCAGTTCACGTAGTTGTTATGGGTAACTATCAGTTCTTAAACTCTAATTTGGTAGAGAGACGTTCCAGGAACTTCACAATGCAAGATCAACTTTTGAGCAGACACGTTTTAATCTGGTACGTTGATCTATTTCTAGTTATCTATTTCAAATTATATTGTGATAGGATAGGATCATGTTTAAGTATTCGTCTTGAATTTGGTTATGTCATATGTTGATTTCTTAACCGCTCATGTCTAATGACTAGGTTAGTGCACTCTCGGCAGTTGAGGCAAAGAAAAGGTTTGAGTTTCTAGAGGCCGTTGGCAACACAATGCAGGCCCATCTTTGTTATTTCAAGCAGGTTTGTTGTCTAATGAAAATATAGTGTTTATATATTGCGGTGCATTTTTGCTTATTTGTTGATTTTGAAGTTCCTTATCTTGCCAGGGATATGAGCTGCTGCATCAAATGGAACCATATATTAGTCAGGTTCCCCTTTTTCATAATTTAGCTGCATAAATATTGGGTCGCCCCATCTTGTCAAAATAGCCTTATTATTTGCCCTGAATTTCATATTTCTAAATATTTACTTCATCGGACAAATTAAAGCAGAAACTCTTAAAAATAAAAGCTTCTTTGTCTTTCAGAGTTTTGTAGGTATTTAGTAAATATACATTTCAAGCAGTTAGCAGTTAGATCTTGTGGAAACTAGGAATTTTTAGTATTTTTTTCCTCGCATTAGTATCGTCATAAGTAGCTGATCCAGTGGAGGAAGTCGGTAAGCAGTGAAAAGTTGTGATAGGTTTTGGTAATTTCAAGAAATGCGTAAGTGACTAGTTATGATATATGTCACATGGGAGGCTGTGGTCAATAATCCACAAAGGTATAGTGAAACTATGAAAGGATTTAGCTACACCGAATCTTACTCTTAAATTTACGATAAATACTGTGGGGACTATCTACTTTATTCTGATATTGGAACCTAGCAGTAAAGATGTTAATGCTGGAAAAGGTGAAAATGCACACTTCACAAACTTTATATTGGAATATATTTACTAGATTTATGTTGAAGAGGTTAAGGAATATAACAATATACTAATACTAAGAGAAAATTGCAAATTTGGTCCCAAAACTTTTGCTGTTTCCCACATTTGGTCCCAGGCACGTCATTTATGGTCCTTTTGATATTTCGTTGCCAAAACGGTACCACTCCGTTAAGTCAACGGTCTTCTTCATTAATTATTTTTAATTTGGAGAAAATTGCAAATTTGGTCCCAAAACTTTTGTTGTTTCCAACATTTGGTCCCAAAACTTTTGTTGTTTTGAGAAGAAAAATCGAACGGTCCAAAATTAATAATCATGCGAAATGAAACTCTCGTGTTCCTCCAGTTATCCACAAAATTAAACTCAAATTCGAAGACACGGTCCCCACAAGATGAATCTATACAAAACAAAAACTCGTACCGAGTCATTCTACACATGACTTACTCGATTTAAACTCCATTTTTTCCAAATACACTTGCAAAAAGCTATAGATGGTCTACTCAACATATAATAAGCAAATAAAAACGAAACCACATAACCAACTCCCTTTTTTTTTTATATATGAGTAATTTTTTTCAAATGAGAGTCGTAGGACGATTTTTACCTAGGTTTATCCTAGGAGTTTGTCCCCGAATCTCTTAGGCCGGTTTCCCGTACTCATTGCCCCGATTTATCTCGAAAGAGACTAACCGGGTCAAGCGGAGTCTAATCCTTTCAACTCTTTGAGCTCATTTTTATTCTTTTTTTATTCTTTTTCCCCGTGAGCTTCTTTATCCAAACCTATGCTACCTGGACACGGATATGGGTGGCGTATCGGGTGTGGAGATATGAGCGTCCGACTTTAGAAATCTTGAACATTTTAGGCGAAAATGCCACACCCGACACTCATACCCACACCAGTGTCGACACAACATGACACGGGTATTCTTCCTAAATAGAAGAGTCCGGGTTACATAGATCCAAACGAGGTTTCCGGAGGATGATTATTTAGGTTTAGCCTCAAGGGGTTTCCTCGAGTTTGCTACACCGGTTTCCTGGGCTCATTGTCTTATTTCACGAAGTGAATCGAAATAAGAGGTGCCTAATCCGTACTTCTTCGCGAACTCACATTTTATTATATTTTTTTTTTCGAAGAGAGCGGCACACAAGGATACATCACGATAAAATACATCATCAACAATCAATCAAGACGTACCACAAGTGTATAGTATAACACGATTACAACGATCGAACAATAGGCTAGAATGTTTCAAGATTACCAATCGAGAACAAACAAGGGACAAAACAATTCCGTGAAGTCAGTTGCGGGTTCCAATGCCAACAAATCATCATTTAATTTTAAGGAAATCGTCCAATTCATCAAGTACGACGCAATGCACCTTGGGTCGCTACGAAAACAGCCTCCTTGTATAATTACAAGGGTAAGGTCTGCGGACAACTGACCCCCAGACCCCAACCAGTTGGGAATATACTGGGTATGTTGTTGTCCAATTCATCAAGTACATAAAGCATGAAAATTAACAATGATATCGAACGACAATCTTAACTCACCACTTAACCATCTTGGCTTTAAACAAACATCAAGCTTCATGTGGGAAAATCGACACAAACACAAAAACAACAACAAAAACCGGTCAACAACATAACAAATACGAAAAATAAAGCACCTAAAAACGAAAAAAATACCGCCTCCTCTACACTTAAAATAAAGCAATGTCCTTATTACTTGACCAAAAAGCATAGGATAGAGCTCATAATCACACAAGCTTATGCGAGAAAAAACGAAAACAATAAATGAAAATAAGAAAAAAAAAAACAAGCACGAACGAAACAAGAGAAAAAAAAATAAGGAAAATAAAGTGCGTACACTACATAGTGGTGTACCACTGTATGTCCGCTGTTATTCCAGTCTATTAAATAATCCGAAAATTTTCGAGTGCAAAATAAAGTCATCCGAACAATTGTACAATGAAAGCATATCAATCCATAAGCCAACCGGACACTATGACATTTGAAAGCTAAGAGAGGTCAAGAATCCCGCCACCCGGCCTCGGTTAAGGGCCACATGTATGCGTCTCGGAGAAATGATAACGGTGAGTTCACAAACTCGACGAAGACACAAGTATGCTTGAAAGATCGAAAATCGGTCTCGAAGTAGCCAATAATATTCCCCTTAGGCCTTGATATGACCAACTCTACGACCTACTCGGTAAATAATAACCGGCACCATCACAAACATTCGAAACCCGGGCGACTCCGGTAACCACTTACAACACGAAATCGGCACGTCTGGCAAGACGTGCCCTACACACTCGAAAATCACCTAAAAGGATCAAATGTGGGAAACATGGGAAACAACAAAAGTTTTGGGACCAAATTTGCAATTTTCTCCAAATTAAAAATAACGACTAACGTCTTAATGAAGAAGACCGTTAAGTCTTGACGGAGTGGTACCGTTTTGGCAACGAAAAATCAGAAAGGACCATAAATGGCGTGCCTAGGACCAAATGTGGGAAACAGCAAAAGTTTTGGGACCAAATTTGCAATTTTCTCCTAATACTAATTATCCTTAAAAGATGTATTATGTTGAGCAGCTTTTAAAAATCTCAGTTCAAATGAACTCCAACATTAGTATTAATGGAATTGCTCAAGAGTATCATGCATTTGTCCTTTTGGGAATAATTATTAGATATTAATGTGAGTAGGTTTTTTATGAGCTTCTGCATCAACATTTTCTTTTGTTGGGACCTTCTTTACAGTTAGAAATTAAGTGATTTTCAAATCGAAATATTTTACGGTTAGATATGTTATCTAAGAGCCACGAAAAATGTCCTTTGGAATGTGATGGCTTGCATTGCTACTTGCAAACTTGAGTTGGTTTGCTCTCTGACTGTATAAATTCTTCTTTCACTTTTGCATAAAACATTTCCCTTCCAAATTAAATTATTGTGATTTGATTCGAAATGAATACAAATAATATTATCTTGTTTTCGCTATTCATGAATCCTTATTCTGTTCCTTCAGGTCTTGGCTTACGCTCAACAGGCAAGGCAAACTTCCAACTATGAGCAGTCAGCTCTCAATGAGCGGATGCAGGACTACATAAGGCAAGTTGATCAAGAAAGTCGAAGGTCTTTTAGTGGATCTCATGGTTCTCCAAGTAGAGATGCGATGCAGCCTTTTACTAGAGGCTCTCACAAATTGATAGAAGCTGTGATGCACTCTGCTGTTGAGGGAAAGGTACACATTTTATGTTAAAGTGATTGTGATTATGTTCACACTCTCATGAATCTAACTAGCACAATCAGTATTACTGCTGGCTCAAAGATCATAAACGCGCAAGGAAATATAATAAAATTAAGCTGGTAAGTTTTTTATAATTTGGCTCGGGTTGAACTCATCCCCTAAGATTGGTTCAACAGGAGAGGGTTGCCAACCAACATTTATGTTCAACAAAAATAATGAATATCAATTTCACTTTTATGATATTGCAGATTGTGTTTTGTGGCAATTGCTATTCACATTATTCATTTTATGCATTTCACTATATTTTGATCCAAGTTTACTATGGTTGAGTCCAGGTCCTTATAGCAACTAGGACTTTGGTCTTAAGATATGCAGGTACCGCATAACTGATACTTCAATAGTTTAGGTACAAACCATTAAACAAGGATATCTTTCTAAACGCTCTTCCAATTTGAGAGGTGACTGGAAAAGAAGATTCTTTGTTCTCGACAGCCGGGGCATGCTGTACTATTACCGGAAGCAGTGGAGCAGGCCAACTGTAAGTCATGAAATAAGGAAAAAGAAAGAGAATTGGATTTCTATTCACTGTGAGGTTAAGGCTTTTTTCTATCATTTGAAATCCTCTGTTGGTAACTAAATCATGGCATTTTTCAGTTCCAAGGTACAAGCAGTCAGATTACTGCACATAGAATGTCCCCCTCTGAACCAGGTTCGGGGCTGTTAAGTCGGTGGCTTTCATCTCATTACCACGGTGGTGTACATGATGAAAAGTCCGTTGCACGTCACACGGTGAATCTGCTCACATCGACAATAAAAGTTGATGCAGAACAGTCGGATCTAAGATTTTGTTTCAGGATTATTTCACCTTCTAAAAACTACACTCTGCAGGCAATTCAATTTGAATCTGTTATTTTTGAGTATTGTCTTTTTCAGTAAATCCCTGAAAAATGGATTATCTTGTTGTCATCTTTTCTAACAGTTGTGCAATCTCTACGGACATAATGCTTGGCGTAATTTTGATATGTTCCCGCTTGTGCAGGCAGAAAATGCTGCAGATCAAATGGATTGGATTGATAAAATAACAGGAGTTATTACCTCTTTGCTGAGTTCACAATCACCTGAAAGGGTAACCATAATAAAATCCTAGACTGATAAGGGCGCTGTTGGATATGCTTTCGCTTTGAAATTTACTTCCTTCTAGAGAAAGATGATTTGGAATGAAGAATGAGTTTTTCTTGAATTTCAAAAGAAAATTTTATTAAAAATAGTTAATTTAATATAAGATCATAAAATTGTGAAGGAAACTGAAAATAAAAAAATGATATGCAATTTGAGGAGGATGAGGAGAAGGAGCACACTAAATTTCCCCCCTTCGTTTCTTTTTATTTTCACTTTCACGACCTTGATTGATTTGTATGTTGGCAGTTCTGCTTTAGTCCGGTTAGTGAAAATAGTTCCTTTGCAAGTCCTGATCATAATATAAGGGTCATCCAAGAATGCACATCGGAAAAGGATCATATAGCAAGAGGCATGTTGCGAGTGAACAGAAGTTCCCTACAGCTGCAGAACAGCTTAAAAAATGAGAAGCCAATTGATGCATTGAAGAAATTGCCTGGTAACGATAAATGTGCCGACTGCGGTGCACCTGAACCAGATTGGGCCTCGTTGAATCTCGGGATTCTTATATGTATAGAATGCTCTGGCATTCACCGTAATCTTGGCGTGCATATATCCAAGGCAAGTAGTTCTAGTTTTTATGCACATAAGCTGCATGTTTGTGGTTATTTTTTCACTCTATTCATTACTAAAAAAATGTTTAAGGTATATACCACTGGGGTTGGGTGGGGTTTATGTTGTGTGTCTAGGGTACCTCCATTAGTCATGTTAGCATCGGGAAAATTCAAAACACATGCATTGATAATATGTAAAGAAGGTTCACATAGTAAAAGTAGGAACTTCTTTTCTAGATCTTCCAGTGGTAACTATATGACTAATGATATCCTCGAAAAATCATTTTGTGATCATCTTATTTCAAATGCCTTCGGTTCTTTATGGATTAATACTTACTTCCCTCATTTGTTCATTTGCCTAGTTTATTAGTATGTATATGTATATGTGTTGATTTATAATACTAAATTAAAAGTGAACGACAAAATTACCTTAGCACTTTTATCCCTAGATGAACTCAAATTAGTCAAACCACCTCCCATATCCATGGCACTCTTTCATTCATATATTCAAAATTTAACATCGTATTCGGAACACCATTCTTATATCCATTTACACATTAGTTGTGGTAGTGGGTCGTTTCATATTTTAAGTTAATGTTAGATGTGTCATTTCGTGACTCTTTGGTTAAGAAAACTTTTTAGGTAGATTTATATAGGTAGAGGAAGGAGTGCGGTCCTAGTGGGTGAAGCTCATCTTAAAAGGGCGAGCCTAGTTGCCATCTTAGTGAGGTTCCACCCCAAAACAAATTGCCAATGGTGATGGTAGGAGTAGTCCACTAGGCTTATAAACTAGGCTCATTTGCCCTAGAGAATCAGTGTGGGACAACTCAGTGATATTCCTAGGCATCCCCTCACTTGTGACTCCTTCATAGGCCCAATTTCTGTCCTAACCGCGGTCTATGATTTATTTAGGCACGGAACGGTAGATCAACTCGTTGTAGGTACTAGATCAAGTCCAGGGACGGGAGTGAAACGCACCTTAAGAGGGCGAGCCTAGTTCTCACTTTATTGAAGTTTCATCCCAAAATCCAAAACCAATTGGTGATTGGTGATGGGAGAAGTAGCCTACTAGACTTATAAAATAGGCCCGTTTGTCCCGTAGAATTGATATGGTATAATTCACTAGTGATATTCCATTATTAGTCACTCATGAAATCATGTTGATGATCTAAAAAGTGAAGAAATGTTGTGGTGAAAGTACAATACTTCAATTCAAACCAACAGTTGATATTTCCTTTTTCCTCCCCGAGTGATTTCCTTCAGTGTCTTTCATTTCTTGTTAGCTTCACCGTAGAGAAGTGGCCATTCAATATAGTATGGAATTAAGTGGGGAAAACATAATTGTTAATGCGGTTGTAAACCAAATAACTGAACCACGTCGTATCTTTTGGTAAATTCTCTTGAGTTCTATCTTTTCTGATTTTGGTAAAGTCAATATATATATGGAGTTGAATGCATTTTATGTGTGAAGTATCCGTGTGATATGCTTAAACAAGTGTTGGATGCGTTATATATTTGGACCTGTTACCACAGCTTTTTTTGTTGATTTTAATGCAGGTAAGATCCCTAACTCTGGATGTGAAAGTCTGGGAACCTTCTGTGATTACTTTGTTCCAGGCCCTGGGTAATGTCTTTGTAAACTCAATATGGGAAGGGCTGTTGAGAGCAAGTAGAACTGTTCAGGCAGATGAACTACCAATACGGTAAAAATTGCAAGAGTGTACTTTACTTGAATGTTAGATGCTTTGTCTATGACAGGTGTAACTTTGTTTCTGTAGGTCATTTGAATCTGATAAGTACAAACAGTTTTTCAGCAAACCACATCACAATGATCATATATCAGTCAAAGAGAAGTTCATTCAGGCCAAGGTATACTCCAAACATTCAATTCTTTTACCCCTTTCGAGTATTTTAATATTTAGTAATATAGTTGGCTTTTGTGGTACTCCTACTATGATATGATTTCACTCATTTCTCATCAATACTTTTGTCATCCCGAAGCAATAATGTGCTTATTTTTTTCTCCTTAATACTTGGAAATTTGGAGAGAATAAAATGTAGTGCAAAACAATGTAAGTTCAACAAGAAAACGTGGAAGCCAATTTGAACTTTCGGAGGAGCGTCCCACTCCCCTCAGAATTCTTTCATTAATATAGTGTTCGTCCAATGAGTACAAATAAGAATTACGCGATAAGACTCCCTCTTACCTAACCTACTCTCTACTCCACTACCCCACCTATTTTTCTGGGCACGACGTGGACTTGAACTACACATATGGTTCACTCCAAGCAGTATGAGATGCTCGTCCCAAGCACTCAGTAGAAAAACAAACGATTATGTACCAACTTGTTGGAATCCGAACATTATCTCTCTATAAAATCTAAATAAAACTCACGAGCTCTCAGTGAAAATTCTCTAAACTCTCAGAGGGTGCTTGAATACTAAATATCCAATCACTTTTAACTAACTCAAATTTAACTCAACCCAACTCTTCTCAATATTATCATAATTGAATAATACCAATCAATCATCGTCACACATCACATGAATTTTATTTAACTATTTATCAACTTAAATAATTTTAACTACTCATTACTTCCAATCACCTCTCTCTTACTTTTATGTCAAATCAATTAATGATATTATTTTTATTATTATTTTACTCAAACTCAAAAGCACACTCAAAACCTTACTCAACCAACTTTTTTGAAATTAACTCCGATGAACTAAAAAATTCAATCAAAACTCAAACAAATTTGTATCCAAGCACCATCAGTATAAACAATTGAATAGCTCTCTCAAAACATAAAACTCGTTAAACTTAACTATATACAAATCTATAAACATTATGTAGGTTCGTAAAAATTTGGGAGCTTTCAAATCTTCGCGATCTTCACGTTTAGCTTTGGAAGCTAAATCCTCATGCCTTGCAAGTGCCAATGCACGAATATCTTCTCCGGATTCAAAGATTGAGACATCTTCCTTCTTTCAATATTGTGGAACTATCTTCGACTGTTTCTTTGCTAACTTTTGAAAATATGTTGTGATCGATTTTTTTCTTTATTGTTTGATTTCCCCAGATTACACGTTTTCAGCTCCCCAAATATTTATTATTGCTCCTTTTATTCTCCAATTAGAAAATAAATAAGATATGAAAACTTAAGATAGAGAGATCTTCCATTTTTCTTCGTATCTTGATCCAGATCCAGACGAGAGGTAAGGAACGGGTGTTCATTTCTTGTATGTAGAAGGTAAGCGATGAAAAAAGAAAGTCGCTTGGCCGATAGATAGGTCAAGAAGCGGGAAGACTTAGACGATCGGTCAATTCTTTCTTTTAGCGCCCCGGAGCGTCTGAGGTTAGTAGTTAGCCCGTCAAAGTCAAGCGGGAAGGTAGACTCGGACTAAGGTAGAGCTCTTGAACAGTTCAAGGGTATTCCCCAAAAATCGAGTTTAACATAACAGGGCAACAACCCTTCGAATTAGGCCTCTGGAATGAAATACCTCGCGCTTTAGCAAGAGGGGGTGATTTTAACCTTTCCCGATGCATCATGAAGTACCAGAGCGTGATAAATATTGGGCATCTTGCCCGGCGGAAAGGCTACATCTAGTACCGGACCAATGATTTGGACAATACGCCCCAGGGGTTTAAGTCCAATCTGCGTAGCTCTTCGGTGTGGCTTTCTTTAAAGAGACTATCCTCCTCTGCAGCTATCTCCTACAAGCTTGTTCTTAATTCCATGTTTCTATTAATTTCAAGAAACACAAAGATGGTAGTAGGACACTAGTGTACTACACGAGTGTTTGAAAAAAAAAAAATTGTATAATAAAGAATGGATAAATAAATGTACAACAAATATTTAATAAAGTGGTAACTATTTAAAATGACACATGTTTTTACTCTCAAATTGTCAAAAAAATGACTTCATGTTTCTTTTGTTCAAATTGTTCCATAACAGACTTCATGTTTTGGGAATCCTGAGTGAGTTTTGTTACACTGTATTTAGTTACTTGGACAAGGGGGAAAGTCAGAAACTCCGTGTTTTAATCCTAATGGGAATCTGTGATAGAGTAGTATAAGAAAAGAATAAACAAAAATAAATTTAAATAAATTGAAAAAGAAACAGTTCTAATAGGAGTAAGCGCCGAACTGAAGAGAAACTTCCGAAGGTTTCGACTCTATCGTTTCCTCCATCTGATTTGTGATTCCAGTGCTCCGGACCAAGTCATGGAGTTAAGGGTTTAAGAAAAGCGACCATTTGACATACATTTAACTTAATGAAAAAGGAATAAGCCAACAATCTCAATTGAACACAAGATAACTCTAACAGATAAGTCAGTCTATTTAAATAGAGCCATAACACTTAATATAATCCTAATGGGTACTGTAACCCTACTGGCCCAAAGCTCAATTAATTATTCAACAAAATAAGATTTGCTCTTCTATCAGTGCATGCACTGGCCAAATATTAAATTGATGAACTTGTATTGGCATTTGATCATCAGAATCTTGGGGTATCTCTTGTTTTATTATCACTTCTGATTGGTGGGCTGTAATCAAAAGAAGAAATATTCTTTTCCCTCTCTGGTTTGGATTTTTAGCTTCTGGCTTTTAACCAGTCTAACTGAGCTGTATTCCAGTATGCAGAAAAACGTTTTATTCACAAACTGAAGGACACCCAGCAGCATCTCCTTTCAGTGGCTCAACAGCTGTGGGAAAGTGTCCGATTAAACGATACAAAATCTGTGTACCGGCTGATTGTCACTTGTCAGGTCGACGCCAATGCAGTCCGTGGTCAGGCATCTTTAACTTTAGCCAACGTAATGAGATTGCATGATCATGAGGATTCTGATGACAACGATGACTTCCATGATGTGGTAGATGATAATGATGATGGTGGTAATACCTTTTCAAAACCATCGCTGGTGGGCCCACAAGGAGAAAATGAGAACCCGTTTGTCGACGATGCGCTTCTCGATGGATGCTCGTTGCTCCACCTGGCGTGTCAAACGGCAGATATTGGCATGGTTGAGCTTCTTTTGCAGCACGGGGCAAATGTTAATGTTTGTGACTCGAGGGGCCAAACCCCACTGCATCACAGTATTATGAGGAGTAGAATTGGAATTGCAAAGCTGTTGCTCATGAGGTACTTTTTCTGTTTATTTCATGGCTTTATGTGTTATTTTTTTGCAATTTTGTGGTCAACGAATTGAAAATATAGCACTAAGAAGATAGGCTGATTTTAACTTGGTGACTTTTTTTCTCTTAGCCCTTTTAGCTTCTAAAGTTGCAGTTCTTATCATACATTTTTTTTTTTTTTACCCTTTTCATAGATCTTTAGGGTATTTTAAACTTTATGAGGATAATAGTAGTCCTATATCTTTGTTGGTGTGGCAACTTATGTGCTTCTAGTCATTAAACAGTTTTTCAAAGTTTTGACTGAATTTTCTAGATGCGAAGGAAGGTCCTCATTTTCGAGCATCTATTTGGCCTTCAATGGCATTTTGGGAATAGTAAATTGAGGTAGCACCTAAGTTTCAAAACTGTGTTGTATGTCATTTCTAGGTTAAGTGAAGGAGCTTGTGTTGTATCAGCATCTTGTAACTATATAGAGGCATTAGGAGGCAGTTATAAGTACCAGGGCTGATTGAATAATGAGAAAAAAAACCCAAATATCTTTTAGAACTATGAGAACTTGATAATCGTGATTAGCTCTAAAGTTTTGCTTGCCCCATGAATATTTGACTCTATATTACATATTGCAACTACTTCAAAGAGAATTATTTATTAAATAAATTTAAAATCTAACAAGGGTATTTATTAGTAACTCTTAAGAATTTATTTGATAGAATTTATTTGTGGCTAGACATGTCGGTTATTGAATAAAACTATATAGTGCTTTGTCAGCCCTACTGCTGATTGTCACTATCTGCATATTATGGCACTTCCTGTGGAAGTTTCAGTCAAGGTTCAAAGATTTTAACTTTAGATTTTATTACTGGAGGTGTGAGGTTCTGAATTGAGGTCTAATATATGGTACAAAACTTTGTACCTAAGTTTATTTTATGAGAAATGAGAGAGAAAGAGATAACAAATGATAGGCTGATTAGCAATATTCAACAAACAATAATTTACGTGACTAATATTTAACTAAATTTCCGGGTTTATGATGTGGGAACAAGATGTGGGTTTGTGGATCTTGATGTGTCACTTAATCTAAACCTATGTTTTAAGTGCATGATTTGGGATGTCCTTACATGATCCAATAGTTTTTAAATTTATGGGCCATTAGCAGTAGGGCCGTTCCTAATCACTAGACACTAGGCTATGAATCATATTTCCTTACGAGCTTTGTCATTGTTTGTCTATATCATCTGGGAGAATTTTTTGTTATATATTTTGTGATATGATTTTTCATAATTTATTCAGAGGAGCCGATCCTGAAGCCATTGACAAAGAAGGTAGAACTCCTTCACAGCACCTTGCAGAGTCCTCCATTGATGATGTCGAGCTCCTTGCCCTTATGAAAAATGCTCATAATCATAGATAGCAGAATACTATTTGCTGCTGAGTTACAGCTGGAAACTCAGTGATATGATAATGTAGTGTGGTTTATGGTGTGACGAGCCTTTTTACAAACAAAAGGCGATGATAATCTCATCATACCATCGTTTGATAGCTTAAACTTGATTGTTTCTTTCTTAGAGTTATTTGAGCCCTTTCGAGCCATGCCTTAAGGTCATAGACCTTAAAACTTTTATTTTTCTTTCCTTAAATTGATTGAGAGACGAGAATCGGCCAATGTGAGATGTCCCCTGTGTGATATCCCTGTAATTGCAGATCATGTAGGAATGAAGTTCCATGTTGTATAATCATATAATGTATGTAACTGCTAAGTTATTTGGTCAATTAAAAGAGAAACGGATGTTTCAGTTTGTGGTGGGGGATAAAAGCAGTTATAGGATGAGCAATGAAAATTGATTATACTAGCGTATAACCCGTGCGATGTACGGGGAGCAGTATTAGTATGTCTACGTGTTTGGAAAAAATAAAAATAAAAACAAAATATTTTATATATTATTAAACATCTTATCGGTACACAATATTCTTTGTTTGGTTTTTGGCAAATGATCATCACCACAAACTAATATTTTCAACATTGACGATTGGTAACGCATGAGACAACCACATATAACTGACTATGACTAAACACTATTTTTTTTCAAAAACAAACCAACATGTGATATAGATTAATTTTGACTCTTATTTATCGTCATGACATAGGAAACAATAAGTGAAAACTATATTTGCTGAATTTAAAAGGTATCTTTACATTGGAAGGAGTAAGCATCATTCGAGGAACCAGTAGCTTATCACCCGAATGATCTCCAGTTAAGTGGATAGCTTTGTAACAACCAATCGAGTCTCGTTGCACAACCACATAGAGATGTCCATGTTTCTCATGAACATTACTGGTACTTATCTTCAAATGCAACTCATGGTTAGACACTCCCAAACACTTGATAGTATTTAAGAACTCAGACATGTGGAGATTATATAAAAAACCGTTATCTGACTTGCTTGTTCTGTTCGAATTAAATATGGCCGTAAGCCATATTCAATCCTTTATGTATTGATTGATGGACTCAAAAACCTCCAACGTAAGGACTAATATAGCTCGGTCCTTCAAATAACTCAGATCATCAATTGCATCTTTATACATTGTGTGCTTTCAACTATTTGAGTTATAGGATTATCAGAGGGTGCAAGAAATATATCATTAGGTATGCCTAAAGTGTCACATCCATCATTTGAACACCCAATAGTTCAATCTCCATTGTTGGCTATCCAATTTGCGAAACGAGTTGGCTCTTCATGTTCCTCCGTATCATCAAGACTTTAAAGGCGCATGTTTTTTTGTTAGCTTCAGAATTGTACAGTCTCTCCATATGTTAGAAGCATTAATAGTTGCATTAACAATGTATGAACGGCTCCCCTTTTCAATGACAGGAACGATCTGACGAATGTCTCCACTAAACACAACTGGCTTGCCTCCAAATGGCTTACGGCTATTCAAAGAGTCAACTGCTCGCATTATAGCTTAGAGGGACGCTTCTATAGCTTGGAAGCAATATTTGTGCATCATTTGGGCCTCATCTCATATTATCAAAGAACAATGTGTTATTAACTAGGCAAAAAAGTTTGCCTGATTTATCTCGCACAATGGATTCTCATGCAAAATCAAGGATATGGGAAATCTTGAATGTGCAGTTCATATGGGAAATCTTGAATGTGCAGTTCTTCTACTAGAAAACAAAAGAGAAACTATTCCGCTTGATGCAACACAGAGAATTATCGTCCCTTTGGATCTTAATTTCGCAGCTAAAGTCCTCCACTTGTAGGTTTTGCCAGTTCCACCATAAACATATATATATATATATATATATATATATATAACACCTCATATTCTAGATTCACCAATTGTGATAATCTTTGAATAACGCCGCTTTAATCATTTGTCATATGCGTGAAGAGTGCATCGTGCTCAACAGCTAATGCCTTTCGATCATAATTCAATTCATCCAATATCAAACGATTAAAATTTGTTTTAATACTATTATTGTCCAGAAAAGGCATAGTAGAGATGTCTCGAAGAGTCGATCCACGTTGCCTCAATAATGTCTCAAGCTCTGGAAGAGCTAAATTTTTTATTTCGTCCTCGTTCAACTTCAAACTTAAAGATAAAAATCATTTAGGAAAAAAAAAAACAGATAAAGGGACATATAAACAATGATACATTTTATGAAGATACACATAATACTATTCAAATAATATGGAGAATGTTAAAAAAAAAATAAAAAAACAATTCTGCTTACCATCATTGTTGAAAAGATGACGTTGCTTGTAAAGAATGTTGTCGGATAGAAATCCCGACACCTCTTCCACACTTCCTCCGGTCTACCTAATGACCCAGAACAACAATGCTGCAAACATGTGCCTAATAGAATCAGCAGAAGCCCTTTAACTTGCGTCAGTTATTCCATCAGTGTACTCATGATCATCACCCAATAAATATGAGCATAGCAAGAATCATGATATGAAAAATATTGGACATCAACTATATTTATATAATCCTCGTGGCAAGTTGCTTCACAAAATACATTGGTCCAGCACCTCAAATAATAATTATCACTAGAACATGTCTGAAACGTACTATACTTGTAACACCCCGCTAGCTTTCTAAAATCAGAGTGCGATTTTCGCAAATCCTTTTCTAAAGTTTACGTTTTAATTTGCGAAACATATTTCGGGATGCTACATAAAATATTTCTTTTCTAAAAATCCATTAACTATAAACATATTTATGAAAAACGGATTATCATTATAAAACAAGCGCGTGATACTGTATAAAACT
>CACSLK010000984.1:17035079-17055148 GCA_902706635.1 Striga hermonthica
AAAAAAAAAAAAAAAAAAAAAATGGGAGCTTTTGCTTTTCTTTTTGGAGGGTTTTATGGGACGTCTCACGTAAGTTGGCAAGTGAGGACACCTGATTCTGGTTTTCTGTTTTGGTTGTTTTTTGTCTGTAAATTTTAATGAGAAAATGAAAGCAAATGATTACAATTTCACCGCTAAGGATAAAAGGTGGAAAAGGGAGACGTGGGTTCATATGCTTGTCATGCAAAACACCCGAAAAATATGCAGCCTTTTGTGGATTGTTGTGAATCTGCTCCTTCCTCATTTACTTTATAATCTTCTGTAATGAAAACTGATAATCGATAGGAGATAAATAATTTTTATTTTATTTTTTTATTTATTTATTTTTTTATTTTTTTATTTTTTTTGCCAAAGAGAATCGTTGTTGTGTCTTTCTCTATCGGCCTCGAATCCCTAAATCCGCCGAACCCTACTTCCGTCAATTTCAGTCGCCGCCGGTCTCCTTCTGCAGCCGTCCGGTTGTCGGTGGATTGCTCTTCGCTGCTCAACCATGCTCTAGTCGCGGGGTACTCTTTTTTCCCTCAATTGGGCAGGAGCTCGGGCGGTTGTAGCCAAGTCGCGATTGGGGTCGGACCTGTGCGAAAGCCGTTGGCGTTCCAGTGTAGTGTGGAAGGAGGAGTACTGGGTCTGGGATGGTTGTGGCCCGAACCGATTATGTTCTCTCCGAGCTGGGGCGTTTCTTCTCGCCGGTTCCTAAGGTAAGCTTTGTTCCCGTTCTCTTGCTCTTGTCGGGATCGGTTTGTGCCTTCCGGTATCAGGCTTCTTGGTGTAGCTGGGGGACGTTCAGGGTTCCGTCTTTAGGAATTGGTGGAGAGCGACTTGCTCGGCTGGGCTATGTCGGTTCGTTGGGGCTTTGTCGCCATTTGTTCATCTTCCTTCCTTGTTCTCTGTTTCGGAGTCTGAGGGAGGCCAGCCGTCTCCGGTTTTGACTAGTGGTGTTAGTCGACTTCAGGATGGTGTCGAACTGGGCTAGTGGTGTTAGCCGGTTGGAGGACAATTGTGGCTGCTTACAGCGGAAGAGCGGGTCGGTTTGTTTGGATTGGTTCAAGGCTCGGGTCTTCGTCTTTGCTAGGCATTTGGAAGTGGCGGGCGTGGCTCCTGTGGTTTGATTTGTTCCTTGGAATTGGCCTATGTCTGCCGTTCAGTTTAGATGTTCTGCCGAGGGGGGCCTCGATTTTTAGTTTTTGTTATGTTCTTTTAGTGTTTATGTTGTTTCATGTTTAGGTTTGTTTCGTTTATTCTGTGTGGTTTGTCTTGTTCATTTGGTTGGGCCCTTGGCCTTTGTATTTGTCGGAGTGTCATCTTATTATCTTATTGGGATCGGACACTCAGGTATTATCCTGGTGGAATCTGTCTTAGTTTTCGTTTTAGTTTGTGTTGTTGGTTAGTTTGTGGTGAGTCCGTTATTCTAGTGTTGCTAGGCTTTAGGCGATCTTTGGATCTGCCTCCCAGTTTTTCAGTCTTTGGTTATACTATTCAGCCTTTGGCTGCTTCTCTTCGCACTTTGTGCAGTTTTTAGTTATATAGTACCTCTATTGTTTTGGCAAAAAAAAAAAGAGTGGTTTGAATTGTCTAGTGTTTGTCCCATTTTTGTGTCTTTATTTTGGGTTATTTTCACTTTATTTTTCCCCACTTATAGGATTTTTGTGGTTTATTTGGTCCAGTTCTGTGCTTTTGCGTTTTTTCTCTTTAGTTTCATTTTGTGCGTCTTTTTGTTGTGTTTTGCTTCGTGTTTTCTCCGTGTTTGTGTTTTCAGGAGGTAGGTTGTGTCGGTCGAGGATGGGACTGCTTGAGCTGAGACCGGGATATCAAGAATACTCATTGACGTGCTCAGATTTCTGAAGGAAGGACTGAAAAAACGGACTGAAGAGATGCCCAGAAATTCTCGCGACTCGCAGGTCAGTGTCGCGATTCGTGAGATGGTCGCGACTCGCGAGAATGTCACGACTCGCGAGTCCAACAGAGACGAAAAGGAGCTGTTCGCGAGAAGAGTCGCGACTCGCGAGTCAATGTCGCGACTCGCGAGATTGAGTCGCAACTCGCGACCTAAATCACGACATTCCCCAGAAAATAAAAGATTTTTGAAGACGCGCAACTCGCGAGATGTCGCGACTCGCGACTCGACAAAAGTGAATGTCGCGACTCGCGACTTGATCGGCGCGATTTTCAAGGACGGGTTTTTAACATCAGAATTTCAACCTAGACCTCATTATTGACATTCCAGACTTCGTTTTTACACTTTTTCTCTCTAAAAAAACTCAATCCCTTTTCATACTTTTGCTATTTTTGATTGGTTTTGGAGATTAAAACTCTGTTTTCTGGCTTGGATTTGGATTGTTCAGTGGATTTGACAGTGGGATTCTTTTATTAATCGTAAGTTCTTCTTTTCTCAATTGTGTGATTGATGATGATGGCTTGGGTTTGTATGAATGTTGATGTTGAATTCTATATGAGTAGCTAAATCCATACGCTAGGGATAGGGGATGATTGATTAGGTTCGATTATAATTGCTTGTTCTTAATTGTTCATATCTATTCAAGTTGTTATTATTCTAGGGTTAGTAGATTGATCACCTTCTTAACCTCATTAATCAACGTGTAGAACCGAGAGGGGAGACGTTGGTCGATATAGGCTTGTTTAGAGTAGACTTGTTCGTAATAGTATTGTCTATGAGTTGTTGGAATTGATAGTTGATCGTGTACGTTCACTCTCTTGTTACGAAGAGTTATTGAGAGCCTCTGGACGAGAAACGATTCAAGTCCTTTAACCGAGCAATTGATTGCCGGTAGTTGTGTTAGAACCGAAAGCAATTATCCCCGATTCCCTAGCTCTTTAATCATTTGAATAAACTCGTTTGCTATTTAAATCCCTTTTCATTTATTTTCAAGTCGCTAGTTATAATTAATATCAAAACCATTGAATAGAGTGTTTAGGATTTTCTATTTTCCGTGATCGAATACGTACGATTGAATCCGGCTAACCTTCTTTGCGATACGACCCGGGGAACGAATCTTTGGATTCTACTCCGGTAAAAATACTCACAACAAAATTGGCGCCGTTGCCGGGGACGGTTTAGGACTTTAATTGTGCGCCTATTCGTTTATTTTTCGTGTTTCTCTTGTTTTCTTTTTATTTGTTAGGTGTTAGTTCTTTGTTTTCTTTTGATTTCATTTTATTTTCTTTTGTTTATCTGGTGCTCGTGACGGTTTCTTGTCTTTGTGTATGCGTACCAGGAGTGGACGCAAATTGCTATCTCCGATCAACAAATCTGTCAACGAGAGCCTGAGGGAACTGCTAGAAGTACTTACTCTGGAATTGCACGGGGAAGACGAACATTCTCCAAAATCATCCGAAGGCAGCAACCTCGATATGGGTGAACGACAACAGTAAGTCCCACGTAACACCCTCCGAACCTTGGGTGAACGACAACAGCAAGCCCCCCGTAACACCCCCCGTAGCAACTTAGGTTATGGATGGTTGATTTGTTTAGGGTTTCGGTTTGGGGCTTTGGCGGGTGGATGCGGATCTGGCTGTGGTAGTGGTGTTGTCTGGGCGTTGCTGTGTGGTGGTCGATTTTGGGCTCTGATGGTCGTCGTGTGTTCGTGGTGGTCGCTGGAGTGGGAGATTGAGCTGGGGACAGCTTTTTCGATTTTTCCACTACATTGGAAAGCTCGGGTTCCGGTTCATCTGGGTCCGGCTAGTGGTGTTAATCGGACCTGGGTCGATCTGGTTGGGGCTGTTGGGCTTGATCTCCCCGGTTGGTGGGTTCCGACCATCAGGTTTGGATCGGGGGCAGGGTCCCGCCTCTTGTTAGGCCTTCGGCAGTTTCGGGGGTTGGGACTTGGCTAGGGGACTTTCCTTAAGTTGGTTGTAGTTGCTTGCTCGGGTTTGTCGGTTCTTCAGGGGAGGGTCGTTTTAGTTTTAGTAGTTGTTTGTTGGGCTTGTTTGCTTTGTAGGTTGTCTTTTCATAGTTTTTTCAGTTTGTTTTTCGTTTTTGGTTGGTAGATGATTACATGCTAGTCACTGTGCATTGGTTCTGTTTGTCATTCTCCTTTATTTTCGTTTGTGGAGTTCTTTAGGCCGCCATGTGCGTATCCTCTCAGTTTATTCCAGTTTGTTTAGTAGGGTGTTTTTAGTTTGGGCCGTTGGCCCTGTCTCATTACCCTGTTGGGGCCTTAAAATTACCCTGTTGGGGTCTTGTAATTTGTTCATTTTGCACCTTTGTGCTTTTTATATTACTTCTATCGTTTCAAAAAAAAAAAGAGAGAGAGAATTTTCTATTCAAGTTTTAATTAAGTTTTAAAAATTATATTACTATTTGTGTTTAAAATGATGTTTGTTACTTATAAGACTTGTTCTATTATATTATAATAAGTAGAGAATGGATCGTATGAGAATAATAGATAGTGAAAGAAATAAGAATAATCATGGACCATTGGATTAATTATATCAATTGACATGATGAAGTCAAAATTGAGTTATAATAGTAAAATAATGTAGTGACAAAATTGTAATTATATTACGACCTCATAGACAAATAAATACATTGGAGGATAGTTTCTTTCTCATATATCCTCTCTCCTCTCTCTCCCATACTATCTATCACTCTCTCTCTCTCTCTCTTTGTCGCCCGCCATCAGTTCACAGCTCGGCCACACCACTGCAAGGAGTCTGCCGGTCATGTCGCAGCGGTCGTCAGACCCGTTGTCACCACCATTCGCTGATTCCGGCAACTCGTCTGGAGCTCACAGTGAGAGTGCTCATGGCCACCACAATCGCAGCCGTCAACAAACCTCCACCTCGCCTTCTCCTTCAGCCACAAGTTCGTCGCTTCGCCTCAGTCGACCAGCCACAGCAGCCTCGCCTTGCCTCCGCCATCCGCCATCCGCCTTCACCGTCCGCCACCTTCTTCCAGTCGCAGTCCACCACCTTCTTCCAGTCGCATCAACTAGTCGACCACCAACCACGCCACCACATCGCCACCTGCCACCACCGCAACCTGCCCACTGCATTTTCGCCATGTCACTGACCATAGAAGTTGTAGTTGTCGGCGATGAGAACCACCTGTCTGCCGCGCTGGCCCTCGTCCGCCGCCATTGAGCCTTTCGCCTCCACAGTCAAGTTTTACCGTCACCGACGAAAATGGAAGGGGAATTATGAATATTAGAATTTGGGTTCTTTGTTTTGTTTTATTTTTTTTTTTTAAAAAAAAAATTGATATGTTTAAAGGACTCAATTGAAATTTTATAAACTTTAATATATTACAATTCAGTTCATGAGAAAGATTTAGAATTAATAAAAAATAAAATACTTGCAGATTAATGTTACGTAAATTGCACGTTAACGAATATTGCACATTAATATTTTTATCTAATATTTTATTTATTTTGATGGAAAACTAGTATTATTATAAAAAAACATTATAGAAAAAAGTATCTTTATTTGGATGGGTCAGTCTGGTCATTTTGGTATAAAAGTTAAAGCTCACATCAAACCGAAATAACTAATATTTCAAAGGTAAACACATATGATTAGTCCGACATAAAATTCGAACACAAAGAACGAATTCTGTCGGGTTAAGTCTATATAGTGCAATCTGACAGTCATTAATGTGCAATCCATCTAAAACTAAAGTGCAATTTGATAGTCGTTAATGCGCAATCAGTTTAATACTAATGCGCATTCGATGTGCAATTATTTTTCGTTATATAAAGATATATTTAGTATTTGTATTTTTTGGTTAACACTTTATATTGTTGTTTGATGAAAATTAATATATAAACATATATAGAAAATATATTAAAATATTTTTTATGGTTCGATATGTTCTGTTATTTTTTTTCTTTTGTAAATAAAGTCGAACTCATAATGAAATGACCTTGTTATCATCCGACTCGGTAAATCGTAATTAAAGGCCCAAAACAGCACCATAAGCGAATTTGATTCAGACATTACCATAGCCTAAAGTCATCCTGGTTCGCGCAATAGACCGATACGACTCGAGAAGACCGAATGACTCATCCTCCGCCGAAGTCATCCCAAACCGAGGTCAACATAAACCGAGGTCGTCACCTCTTAAAGCAGGTGACGAGGCGCCTACACCCCTATCACGATCTACGAGATTTGTCATCATTCATGTGGGACCCACTGCTCCAACCGCTCACCAAAAGTTACTTTATGCTGAAAATAATACACGAATCCCAATGTATATATCAAAAAGATTACTATAAATAATGACCCAATCATACCTGTAAGGGGATCCGGGATTCGGAACCTAACATTTCAACAATGAAACGCGAAGCAGCCCATAAAGGCTTTTCACCTCGGTTCACCTCGGACCGGGGCCATTGTTGAGTTTTTCTTGCATGATTTACGTTCAAACCACTTGAAATTATCTCATAAACTCCACCTTAAATCGTTGTTAAAATCATACGACAACAGGCCTAAATCCTAATATTTTGCAAAAATGCACATTGTTATTATAATGTTCATTCTGGAACACATTGACGTCCATTTGTTTTAACACTATTGTGCAGTCTGATAGTGACTAATGTGCATCATGTGTCATACTATTTCTCAGCCGTGCGAGATAATTGAATTATTCGGTTGGTGAGATAATTGAATTATTCGGTTGGTTAAAGTTAACCTAAATATTTGAAATAATATATTATCTATATTATAAAAATATAGTCACTATTTTAATATGTTTATTTAATTATTTATAATAAAAAATCTAAAATACATATAGGTGTGGTGTAAATAAAATATATAAAAAATAATATTTTATATATTTTATTATTTTTTAGCTCAGTCCATTTCTGTCGCTATGGTGCAATTTATCGGTCATTAATGTGCATTCCATATAAAATAATTGTGCTATCACATGGCATTTATATTTAATGCGATTAAAAACAATATATTTTACATTTTTTTAAAATTAATACTCATTTATTAAACTTTCTATAAACTATAGATTTGGCCCATTTCTCAAATTGAAACATAATAAAAAATTCATCAAAGTGCAATCAAATTCTTTAAAATTATCTAATTATCAAAAAAGGCCCTAATCTCAAAATGTTTCATCTTCACCGTACCACTCGTCTACTCCAGAAGCCACTTCGGTCAGCGACTTCCGACGTCGATGCATACGGCGACCTTGTTGTCATCCTCCATGCACACTCTCTCGTCGTGCCATAAGGGCCGACTAGGAGAATTGTATTAAATGAAAAAATTCCATTAATGGAGGCCGAGCTTGGACCTATACTTTTAGGGTGCCAACAACTGATGCACCGTAATTGGTGAGGTGGAGTAAGGACAGAGGTCGATGGCGGCTGTTGCTCATGGAGCTTCCAGGTGGAGGATGATGTCAGAAGCGAGACGAAACACGACGTTTGTTTGGCTGCGTCTAAGCCACCGGTCAGGCATGTGTCGATAGTAGTCGATGGAAGACGGTCTATGCCAGGCTTTGATGGCGGCGGACGGTGGGTTTATGGAGGACGGTGGCGGAATCTGGTGCGAGGCAACGACTACGCCTGGCATGACATGCGACAGCGACGTGACAGACGGCAGCGAGCTTGTGTTGTGTGTGCAATTGTGTGTGTGTGTGAGAGTGTGGTGTGTGGGTGTGTGTATGTGTTTATGTGTGTCTGCGTGCGTGGTGTGTGTGGTGTGTGTTATGTGAGTGTGACGTGGCGTGTGTTGTGTGGGTGTGCATGTGGCATGGAACCCACTAATTACTTTTTATAAGCCTATAAAGAACAACAGTCGAGCAATTCCAACTATAGTTTGGCAAGAGGATCGAGGGCCCCAAATTGCAGGCCATAATTTGATAAGACATCCCCATGTGGACTGCGGATGTGTAAAAAAGCTCGCAATTATGAGGCATTTTTTGCGTCTTACGTTTTCCCAGGATGTCTTATAGGACATTTAATGCAAAAGTAAATGAGGGCTCCACAGCCATAACACTTCAGTACCTTTCAGTACAAGTCTGTGCAACTCGTTCTGAAGTGGAAGGGGGCGTGCTAGATGGTAAAGCACTCGAAATAGTTTGTGGGGCCATCTAAGAGTGGTCAACTTGGGTTAGATCGGTCCAAAGAAGCTTACGATCGATATCAGCGTCTGACCTAGTCTGGTAGCTCGTTAGTGCATCTTAAAATATTGATCGACGTGATAAAGATAGACGAGAGGTCGTGGAGTTCTAAGAGCTCGATTAAATGTAGTGACCTTGTGGCGTGAGCCACAAAAGAAGAGGTCGAAGTATCGACCTGGTACATACTGATGGCAGGTAGGTTGAGAGGTCCAGTTGCGACCTATGGATCAGAGTGCCATATATAAAGGGAAAATATAACCCTAATATAAAGAAAAGTGTATATTGGAAAGATCTAGAGGCGTGGTAAGTTAGGAGAGCAAATCAATTAGATCTCTCTCCTAAGAAGGACTCTTGTACGACAAGACACCATGTTATATAAGGGTAACCAGGTTATGTTATTGTTCATCTGGTACTCATATTTACTAAAGCACATGCTTTTGCTAGTTTTATCCCTCGAGCATACATTAACTTGAGCATTAGAGATTCTACGTCGGGATCCATTCCAGCATTGCAGGTTTTTGAAGCTTGAAGATTGGTGATCGTTTCGTGTTATTGCGGTTCAACATGGTTCAGACGAATTCACATATCAGCCAAATTCCAGCGCTACTATAGATATGTGAATAGTGTTGTGCCAGTTATGGCGCAACACTGTAGCTTATCACTATATTTTCTCTCTCTCTCTCTCTCTCTCTCTCTCTCTCTGTGTGTGTGTGTGTGTGTGTATGTGTGTGTGTGTGCAATTTAATGCAAATTTTGGTAGTATTTTGTATAATGTGTATTAGTAAATGTAGTATCATTTTGAATAACACTTTTTATTTATTGATGTATTATAATTTATTTTATAATTATTTTATAATATCACAATACCATATGAATAAAAATTCACCACAATAAAACTAGTAAATTTCATTAAAATGAAAAGTTACAACACACATAAATCACAATATACAAAAACAAACACAACATATTAAAATTTGAATGCCTTAACAATCAATGAAACACATCACTAATAATTTTTTTATTCTAATAGTCTCCCAAAAATTTATATATAATTATATATATATATATATATATATTAGAATTTATTTGAAATAAAAATGAATAAAATATAAATACATTTAATATAGATTAAAATGTAGTGCGGACGACTGAAGACAAACTTAAATTTTGACTTAATCTACTCTAAAATAGAATAGATCGATGAAAGTTGAATTTTAACTTATTCAACTCTTTTTCTCTAGATATTGTCTCTGGGCCTAGTAGTTTGGCCCAGATCTAGTTAGCCGGTATGCAAGTTTCTAGATCTTGTGTGTCGGTTGTGGGTTGGACCTTTTGGTTACCTTGTGCTCTGTCCTCGTTTTGGGGCGTTTTGGAGTGGCTCGACGGTTGGTGGAGAAGACTTTATTCTTTTTTTTTTTTTTCAAAAAGATAGTTCAATACAAATCATACAGTCGGATAATGGGAGGACCACACGCTCGCGGGCTAGAACCAAATAAAAATGAAAAATAGCTAACAATCAAACTTGGGAATAAAGCAATTACACTCAAATTAACCTTTATCCCCTATCATACAACCACCACCTAACAAACTAGGAAACCAAAGCACAAAAGAAAAATACTCAAGACAAGAGACCTAGCACATGCTACTCCTCAGATAAGCCTCTCATTCCTGGACTGCAACCCTGATAATAGTATGTGTTGGCCTCTAAACTTGTTCAAAACCCTAAAGATAACGACTTCCAAAGCCACCAGAGTACGTACGTTGAAAGTTGTATGCGAGCTTCAGAAGTCTCACTTTTATCCAGTTGATAAACTTGCCACCACCAATCTTTAAATGTATGTTCCCTGTGGTCCTCCCCAACTAAGTGGAGATAATTTCCAAACAAATTGGAAAAAGAACAGTGAAATAAAATATGTTCTAGAGACTTCTCATTTTCTCACAAAATCTGCATATAGGATCCACTTCAACACCCTTAGCTCTCATTCATGTTCACATGCAGAGTACAATTATAACATCTCAATAGAAAATGTTAACTTTACCAAGAACCCTTAACTTCCAACTCCTTGATGTAATTATGATATATGTGTTTAAGCTCATGCTATATTGAGCTCTAGGGGTATTCACGGTCCGATTTTAATCGAAAAAAAACCGTCAATCCGGACCGCGGATCGGTTAAATGGTCGGTTAAAAAAGTCTTAAAAACTCCGGTGGTTTATTTTTTTAAAAATCCAGAATAACTGTTCCGGTTAATGGATTATTTGCGGCAAACCGCCGGTTTAACCGGACCGGACCGGTAAATATTAAAAAACTATAACAAATATATAAATACATTCAGTCATTCATTATGGCCGACGAATAAATACATTCATTTTCACTTTTTGGCATTTTGTTGACTTAATTTTGTAAGACACCATAACTTTTCACTTTTTCCCACCTTGCTTGGGTTCAGTTTGCATAGTTTTATCTTCATCATTTTTGTATTTTTATGTTTATAGAACGAAATGTGTATTTTTTTTTGCTTATGAGACGAATTGTGTATTTTTTATTCCATTATTGTTGTTTTTCTTAATTTTTAGGCTCAAATAATCTCTTTTGGGCCCAAAATTGAAAAATAAAAATTAAGCCCAAAATAAAAAAAAATAAAAATAAAATTGAAGGCTAAAATCAAAGATTTTGGATTTAACAGGTTAACCGCCAAACCGGACCGTCCAATGCGTTCCGGATTGTGGCCGATTAAAACATAAAACCAGTTCGGTTATGGACAAGAAAAAAATTAACTGTTAGGTCCGGTTTGGTCATGGTTTGGGCTAAAACTGGACCAATCCAGACCATGAACACCTCTATTGAGCTCTATTCTGCTTAAGAATTTTTTCAGTAATAAGCTGAGCATAAGTAGAATGTATTGAAAACATACCCCTTTTATGTAGAGTCCAGGCCCAAGTATCTTCCTTAGTTGGATCAATGGTATCTATACTGAGTATGGAATTGCAGAATTCATGAGCAAAAGTTGCTCTAACTTGGTACTCATCCCACCTGCAGCCATCACTTATCAATAAATCTTGTACCCATACAATCCTCTTATCTATTACTGGCATCAACTCCACTAGTTCACCTATAAATTTTGGAATCCAGTGTTGATCCCACACCTTTATGCTTTGACCGTTCTTCACTTCAACTCTCATCCAATTACCACATACCTTCAAGATAGATAGCCAACTATTCAGTGCCAGGGGGAGTTTTGCTTCCTCTGTGTTTCAAACAAGTTAGTAATAGGAAAATATTTAGATTTAACACTTTACTAACCAATCTCTCAGGTTCAGTGACAATTCTCCACAACCGTTTGGCAATCAGGGTTGTATTAAATACTTGGACATCCTGAAATCCCAATCATTCATTCTTCTTAGCCATTGATAGCTTATTCTAGTCCGCCCAGTGCAGCCCTCTCTGAAATTCAGTTCCCTTACTCCACCAAAACTAACCACAAACTTTAGAAATTTCTCTGCATAGCCCTACAGGAATCACAAAACAAGACATGGCAAATACTGGTAATGCATTAAGCACAACTCTAATTTGTACCTCCTGATATGTTGATGTCAACAATTTGTTCTTCCAACTAAATATCATGTTCCTCACCATAGTTAAAATATATTCAACTGCATCCATTTTACACTTCCCACTCCCTAAATAAAGTCCCAAATACCTGGTAGAGGAATGACCTTTGATGTCTCTCAGCATTGAACATACTCTGTTCTGAATCTCCATTGGTGAGTTTTTACTGAAAAATATAGTGGACTTCTTCATTTCACTTGCTATTTAGTAAACTCTTGAATAACTATTAAAATATCCAGCAACTTACTAATTTTACCTTCATCTGCCTTTCATGACATAAGAGTATCATCTGCAAACATTAGGTTTGTGAGAGTAGGCCCACCTTTAGAGAGTCTGTCCTTTGAATCTCCATTTGTCAGCTTCATCCTTGATCTTTGTAGATAGCAGTTCAGAAATAATGATAAACAAGTAAGGGGATAAAAAATCCCCTTGTCTGATTCCTCTTGAGGCAGATACATACCCACTGCAATTACCATTAATGTTAAAAGTAAAGGATGGAAACTGAATACATGCCATGATCCATTTGACAAACAGTCGATGAAACCCCGTTCTAATCATAGTGAACTATATAACCATCCATTCAACACAATCATAAGCTTTCATAATATCTAACTTCAATGCCATAAAACAATTCTTCCCACACTTATGTCTATTTAAAAAGTGAAAAACCTTATGCCCAATCACCACAGTATCCAGTAATTGTCTATCAGGCAAAAAAGCATTTTGATTCTTACATATACAAGCATGCAAAAACTGCATCAGTCTCAATGCCAGAATTTTAGATTTAACTTTATAGAATGCAGAACACTTTATTGAAAACTCCAATTCGTCATTTTATTGATTCACAGGCGAAGAAGCTCATTACATTGATGCTAGCGAGTTGTTCTATGAATGAAAAGCAAAATTTTAAGCATAATACTTCTTCAAGTTAGCTATATTCCATGACCTGGCTAGAGATCTTCCTTCTGCATCCTTCAAAGAGTATGCCCCTCCAGTATGAACTTTTTCGACCAAGTACGGTCCTTCCCAGTTCGGCTCTAATTTACCGACATGCTTCAACACATCGACTCTTTTCCATACCAAGTCGCCCACCTGGAATCTTCGTGTTTTCACTTTTCTATCATGCGCTGCTCGCATCCTTTGTTTGTACGCCTCGACTCTGATCGTTGCCTTCTCTCGAAGCTCTTCAATTGTGTCGAGCGCTGCCGTCATCAAATGTTCATTCTGTTCTCGATCATACGTGCTCGATCTTTGGGACTGAACCTCGACCTCTATCGGCAACAAAGCTTCCATGCCGTATACCATACTGAACGGTGTTTCCCCGGTGGTCGATCGGGGCATTGTTCTGTACGCCTATAGCACCGAAGTAAGTTCATCCACCCATGCTCCCGATGCCTTCTCCAACCTTGTTTTCAAACCGTTCAATATAATCCTGTTGGTCACTTCGACCTACCCGTTGGCCTGCGGGTGTGCGACTGAAGCGAAGTGTTGATCAATTTTCATGTCCTCGCACCATGCCCGGATCCGCTTGCCATTGAACTGGGTCCCGTTGTCCGACACCAACACTTTAGGAACTCCGAACCTGCAACATATGTTATCGTATAGAAAATGTATCACTTTCTCCTCCATGATCTTTGCCAGAGGTTCGGCCTCCACCCACTTTGTGAAGTAACCGACTGCGACGATAAAAAACTTTCTCTGTCCAGTTCCTTGGGGCATGGGCCCAACCAGGTCGATCCCCCATTGGGCGAACGGGATGGGAGAACTCATCGCTGTCATAGCTTCGGCCGGTTGGTGAATAAGTGGGCCGTGTTTCTGGCATTGCAAACATTTCCGCACCATCTCTTTTGCATCTTCTCTCATCGTTGGCCAGAAATATCCTGCTCTTAGAGCCTTTGCTACCAGGGAACCCGCCTTGCTGTGGTCGCTGCAACAGCCCTCGTGAATCTCCTTCAACACATATCGCCCTTCTTCTCCGGTTACACATCGCAAGTGGGGACCCGCGTGCGACCTCTTATAGAGAATCCCTCTGTGCTCAAAAAATCTCCTTATTACTTTAACGGCTCCTTCCTTCAATTCTTTTATTATCAGTGCCCTCTAATCCTCGACTTCTTCTATCTCGACCACCTCCTTCTCGACCACACTCTTCTCCATGTGTAGCAAGGTCAAACTTCTGCTCTTGCAGTCCACCAGACTTTGTGCCACTTTAGCTAACAGATCCGCTCGACCATTTTCTCCTCGAGGTATCTGGATTAACTCGAAAGAATTAAACTCTCCCTGCAGTCTCTTTATCTCCTCCACATACTTTATCATCCTTTCCTCCCGGACCTCAAACCCTTCTTGGAATTGACCCACCACCAATTGTGAATCCGAATGTGCCTGTACTGCTCGAGCTCCGCCACTTAAGGCCAGTTTGAGTCCTTTAATGACCGACTCGTATTCCGCTTCATTATTCGATATCTGGTAGGCTACCTTGATTGCGAATTCCAAGCTGTCACCTTTCGGCGACATAAGTACAATGCCTAGGCCACCTCCGACCCTCGACACCGATCCATCTGCAAACACCTGCCATATCCTTTCAGACTCCTCGCTCTCCTTCGTCCCCTCTTGTATAAAATCGGCCAGTGCCTGAGCCTTAATTGCCCTCCTCGGCTCGTAGATAATTGTGTATTCACTCAGCTCGACTGCCCACTTGACCAATCTCCCCGACACGGAAGGTCGACCCAACGTTTCTCCCAATGGCATATTCGTCCGGACTTTCACCCTATGTCCCAAGAAGTATGGTCTCAGCTTTCTTACGGTGACAACCACCGCCAAGGCCCCTTTTTCAATCTCGGAATACCTTCTCTCTGCTTCTTGCATTACTTTACTCAAGTAATAGATCGGAAATTGGGCCGCTCCTTCCTCCCGCAATAGCACCGAGCTCACCGCCGTCTCCCCAATGGACAGATATAACACCAAGTCCTCCCCTTGCACTGGTTTTGCCAATAATGGTAGGTCGACCAACACTCAAATGCTTTCTGGGCTTCTTCTGTCCATTGGAATTTCGAGCTTTTCCTGAGCGTCTTAAATAGGGGCCCGCTTTTCTCAACTACCTTAGAAATAAAGCGGCTCAGGCCTGCTATTCGACCAGTTAGGATCTGTACCTCCTTCACCTTCGTGGGGGGTTGCATCTCGATCACTGCCCTTACTTTCTCCGGGTTGACCTCGATTCCCCTCTTCGTGACCATGTAGCCCAAAAACTTCCCAGATTTGACCCCGAATGAGCACTTAGCGGGATTCAGCTTCATCCCATACTTCCGAAGGGTCATGAATGTTTCTTTTAAGTCGTTTACATGGTCAATTTCCTCTTTGCTCTTTACCAACATATCATCTATGTTGTGTACAAATTATTCTTTTTACCGAGTACCGAATCTAAAGATTCGTTCCCCGGGTCGATCGCACGAGGAAGGCTGTTCGGAATTTAGTTCTGATATCGATAACACATAAAAAGAAAGAAATCCTAAACATACTAATCAAATAAGGATGGATGAATTATCAACTAAGAAATAACATAAAAATAATAGTCTACCTAAGAAGATAAACGAAACAATGAAAAAGAAGCTAGGGAGTCGGGGATAATTAATTCAAGTTCTAGCAAAACCGGGCAATCAATCGTTCGGTTCAAAATTGACACTCTCGCTTAGACATCTAGCGGTTCGCTCCCAATAACTCTTCGTAACAAGGGATTGAACATAGACGAACAAGTTCGAGCATACGACACAGGCCAATTATCCCAATCCCAATAACTTTTCGTAACAAGGGACGGGTCATTAACAAGTGCGTATTTCAATCTAAAACACGTCGATTAGTCAATTACGACATCGTCTACCTCATGTGAGCCTAAGTCTACGACTTTTCCCCTTTCAGTTTAAAAAGTCGTTAATTTAACTAGAAGAGTGTTAATCGACTAATCACATAGAATCAACGAAACCCTAACTTGACTAATCAACATTCAATTGTTACCAACTGCAAGATCGAAGTGTCACTCTTCGATTATATCAATTAATCAAGCAAGAATTTATCAATCCCTAATAGAAACAACTCACATAAGAAAGAACAATTTCAAGCCCGAGAGATGCGAATTAAACAAGAACAATCATTCCCCAATCCCTAGCGAAATGAATTAGCTAGAATTCAACACAAATAATCATTCTACTCAAATTAATCATTATTCATGAATTAAAATAAGAGAATAAAATTCTTACCATTAATCTCAATTCAAATGTCGAATCCAAGATACAAGCTTCATCCAAGAACAATAATAAAAAGAAGAAGAAAATTGGAGAGGAAAGATTAAAAGAAGGAGAAGAAAGGAAGAAGAAGAGAGGAAGGAAAAAGGAGATGTCGTGGTGTTTCTCGGGACCTAGGGTTTTTGTCCCCAGGAGGGGGGGTTTTTTCCTCATGAGATCCCGCACGCTTATTTATATGCAGAGTACATCACGGCGTGGCATGTTGAAGCGCGGCGCGAGAGAAGGCAGTGCCGCGGCGCGGCAGTGCATCGCGACGCGGAGGAGCTCTATTCTGTGCATGGACGTCGCGGCGAGGAGCTCAATCACGGCGCGGAGAAGGGCAGCCTCGCGGCGCGGAGCTTCGTCACGTCGCGGCGCTTGGATGCTGTTCCTCTGAAGGTCTCGTGCTGCATGTCGCGGCGCGGCGCAGGTGTGAGAGACGTCTGCTGGGCTCGGTTTCTGCGCTGGGAGAACGTCAGGTGCCGCGGCGCGAGGTGCTGCCGCGGCGTGGAGATTGCGAGTGTCGCGCCGTGAAGGGTGGCGCGACGTGCCGGGAGTGTCTGCCGCGGCGTGGGGACTCTTTCGCGGCGCGACGGGTATGCAGGCTTCACTGAAGGAGTCGCGGCGGACGGCGCGGCGCGATGTACTCGCGATAGTCTGGGAGCTCAGGCCTGAACTAGTTAGCTTTCGTGCACGATTTCACGTATTGGGCTCGTCTACGCTCGTCTGGACTCAAAATTTGATTCCGTTTTCTTATGCTCATTGCCAACAAAACTTCCAATATACTTACGCTAGCACGGTCAATATTCGCCTGAAATACGGTCCTCCCGAGACTTTCGAGCTGCACACCAAAAACAAAAGAAAACCGAAAAAATATACGGAAAACACAAATAAAACTAAAATAGAACAAGACATACAATTAAATATAAAAACGAATAAAAACCAACGAAAAGATCTAAAACGGAGGAACAAGAGAGATAAAATAAGCACGAAAAACGCAACAAAAATGGGACAAACACCCTCAAACAAATATGTAATAATAAAATGTGTGTCAAATTTGTTATAATTGTCATCAAATATAAACATTTGAGTCAAAATTACATATTGAACAAATAATTGTTTTATAAACAACTGTTAAATTGGGTTGGATAACATATTAAAAAAATGTGGTGAATTGGGCATAATTTTTTATTATAAAAATCTGTAAAGGTGACGTTGCCCAATATTCTCAGTGAAGTCCCAAAAAAATAATTTTAAAATTGAACCCAATACACATTCTTTTTAACAAAAAAAAAAAAGAATCATGTAACCACTATTAGGCCAATAGACAAATCAATGTTTTTGTAACAATAAGAAAATCACATTATTGATGAAAGCCTATCTCCACTTTAAGGGTTTACAAAACTCGTGACCGAAAAGAGGAACACCGAAAATTCTGTGTCATTCCACTCATTCTTCTTTGTTGTGCATCTCTTCTTTCTCTCTCAGTAAAAAACCCAAACCTTCAGAAATCTTGCAAAATTATCGCCGATAAACATGCCAAATCGATGTTTGACCAGTGAGATTTTCAGTTCAATACCCCCCCTCCCCCCAAAGAAAATAACTAAATCCGAAAATTTCAAACCCAAAGGAGATCTAACAACAAAATCGTCCCGATTTTCAAAATCTGTTTTACTAAATTATAGTAAAACAGTGCAAATCAGGCGGTTACAATACATATCTATCAATATCTGAAATTTTTCTAAAGAAATTTACGTTGTTTTTTGTTTCTTTCTTTTTTTTTACAAAAAAATTGTTTTAAGTTGAGTATTGAAGTTGAATCTTTCAGCTATTGGCCGCTTCTTAATAAATACTTCTTTACATTTTGTTTTATTTTTTTTGCTCTATAAATTTTAATAGATCTAAGAAGATTCAATATTTATTGGCAAATCATGAATAATAATTGCAAAAGTTGAACACATCTGCAAAGAACTGAAGTTTTTTTTTTTTCGACAAACGACAATTTATGATCAATTGCAACAAAAGATCGGTCTTTGGTCCGATTTCATTAATTTAAAAGTTACTTGGAGTCATTTTTGTAAAAAAATTTTAACATATATAATGCAATCAAATTTAACTTTTTTTGAATTTTTATGTGTTATTTGTTCTATATTAATTATTTATATGATATAATTTTGGATTTTTGTGTTTTTTTTCCAGGTACAAGTGTGAAAATTTGGCTGGATAATCTTATGTGTGTTTCATTTGATTTTATAATCTTAAAAATTATTTTCTTGTATGTTATTTACGAATCTGAAATATATAATATTAATATATGATACATTAATACGTCATAAAATGATTAAAAATATAAGTGGAAAATAATAATGTTCTTGATTTCTGCATATTGTTTATGCCAAACCTGCCAGCTAAAGAAATTTTGCATGATTTATGCTAGTCTGCCAGACATATATGTTACATATTTAGATGATTAGAGAAAAAAAAAGCGAAAAAATTATGAAAGTGAAGGAGAAGATGTATGGAAGAGAAAAAATATGAAAGTGATCGAGAAAGAAAGAAGGGTAAAAAACAATTTTTTATAAATCTGTATATATATAAACAGATTTGCCATTTTTTTAAAAAAAATGGCAACTAAATTATTGGTCAAACCTCTTTCTCCATTAAATGCTTTCTATTTATGGCAACTTCTTTTTTTTTTTCCACGGACAACATTAACTAAAATCCAATCCATATGAGCTGTTACTACGCCCAAAAATCGCGATTTTACACGTGAATTTTTTGGAAAAAAAATCAAATCTGGAACAGATTTTTAACAAAAAAAATCCAAGCAATTCGTACAAAAAAAAATCTTACAAAAATATTTTAATTAAAACTGAAAAATCGAAATTGTTTAGATCGAACAACGGATTTTTAACAAAAAAATCCAACGAAATCGAACAAAAAAATTCCTAAATCCAACAAAAAAAAACCTAATATTGAAGAATCTTAAAAACCCAATAAAGCAAAAATAAAAATCCCTAACATATAAAAAAAACTAAAAGATTATAAACAAAATTTCAT
Source organism: Striga hermonthica (assembly GCA_902706635.1). Taxonomy (NCBI): domain Eukaryota; kingdom Viridiplantae; phylum Streptophyta; class Magnoliopsida; order Lamiales; family Orobanchaceae; genus Striga; species Striga hermonthica. The sequence continues at coordinate 17,054,148 of CACSLK010000984.1, forward strand.
TTTCGGGCAAAGAAACGAATGATTCTTTTTTAAGAATCATATAATCGTTAAACAATAATACAAAATCGATCAAAAACTTAAAGATTCAAAACGAATTCTAATCTTCATTCGAGCAGGTTTAAAAAAATGTGAAGAACAACCTAAGATTGATATGATAAAATACATGTATTCGAACAAAATTTATACAATAAATCTATCTAACAAACCTAAAAGTGAAATTAATTTTCAGGTTCAGTAAAAGAACAATAAATTTCGACCAGAAAAAAATGAAAGAAGATGAACGGAAAAAAAAATATTTGCGGCGGAATTAGGAGAGCAAGCTATTGCCCAATAGTTCCGATTTGTTGAGTTTTATACTAACCCTGAAATCAACCGTCAGATCTTCTTTAATGGTTGATGGAAATTCAGTCTTGGGCTAATAAAATTCCAGTTTTAATGGGCTTAGTATAAGATAATGTAATGGACTGGCGTTATTTGGGCCGATTAAAACAAATATTGTTCTATATAATATCATTTAATATTACCACGCCATTAGATATTAAGCTCATTTAAATAGTATTAATTTATATCTTATTATAAATATTTTTAAATTATTTTTGATTAATTATAATTTAATATATATTTTTATTTAAATGTATATCTTAATTTCAAAATTCTTTTACCTTCGTAAATATAAAAAAATGATATATAGAATTCAGAAAATATTTAAAATCTATTAAAGGGAGGTATTTACTTGAATTGGATAGTATTTGGATTTATCTTCTAATTTGATCAGTAATTTGACAAATGTTGGACATTGAATAAAACTACATGATAGATTTACATAAACTTTTTGTTGATAAAAAATGACGACATACAACAATTAAGATTATATGTTAAGAAATATTAGGAACATATATATATCGTATAAAGGATACCACTGGAAAAAATATAATAAATTATGTTTGATGGGTCTGCTCTCAGATCTGGAACGGTTTGGTAAGAAAACGTCCGGATCTGGG